>KZ308283.1:280453-310527 GCA_000376725.2 Ladona fulva | reverse complement strand
ATATAATTTAAGCTATTGTTTTACTTATCAGTCGTGCTCTACCATTTGAAATTCAACAATAGAATTCACGTTGAAAAACGAGATCAGATTTATTGCTAAATCATTCTCTCAACTGGACCTGAGAAGCTCTTGCCCACAAATCATATATTTTCTTGCCTATTTTATTTTTCCTGTTGTCTACATATCATATCATATAACCCATATTTTCTTATCCAGATCATGCCGGAATATGATCAACTGAATGAGAGACAATAGTACATCGTACTTTTTCAAAGAATATTTTTTATACCACCGGATTTGCAAGCTTGCTTGCGTCTTCATCGTCAAAAAACAACGAAAACCTATAAAAATAACTATACCACAATGAAATCTGACAAGGAACTTTTATGTGGGATATGCGTTTAATATCAATAAATAATTTTCCATATAGGATAGGGTTTTGAGTATAGGTTCTTCGGTGAAACTAACGATGGAATACATAAGGGCGGAGGAGTTAATGAAAATTTTGATTCCATCAGATTGCTCTTCCCTTCCAAGTGTTGTATTTAAATTATTAAATTATTCGATATACTGGCGAATATGAAATTAGGTTTCATCAAAAATTCACTTTATTAACACAAAAATAAGTGTTGAACATTATCTACAAAACACGGAATAAAAACGTTAGATACAAAATTTATTCCTGATTAAAAAATACCGTTACCCCATTTATGACTATCTCAATCGAATGAATTATGATGAAAAATTTGTTTAGTTAAATTTAATTTCTCTATCTCTGGATCTTACTTAAATCGTACCATATAGTAAAGTAAAATAAGGATATAATTATGACCTTAATTAAATTTGGAATTTTTTGCACGTAAAGGCTTGCAAAAAATCCAAAAGTGAAACGAGCATGAAAAATGTCTTGCAGGACACGAACCTAAAATCTTACATTTTCCGGGAGAACGCTTTAACTAATTAAGCTATCGAGTCAGAACATTATGATATGCTGTTATTTGAATAATTTGTCGGCCAGGGCCAAGTGGTTTCGTCAAATTATGTGGTATCGTACACGGCTAACGTCCTTGTTGAGAAACCGGCTATGCACTAACAAGTGTTTTATAAAATCAAAAAGGTGCCCTAAAATGTATGTCGACCCTACTCAAGGAACTACTTCAGAACTCTACGAAAATATTACTTTTAATTACTCTGAAAAGCTACCATCCTGGAATCCTCGGAATAGGCAGCTTAGCTGTCGTTTCCCGGAAAGTTTACATGGACGTTAACAATTCGTGTTTGGTGTCTACCTTTGTGGTGAGACACTTCTATAAAAGAACGAGTGAAAGGAATTCTTAATTACCACGAGCATTCGGAAAAATGAATCTTTCAATGGAGAAAACTCTGCGATGCTATATATCCGGAACGTGGCGAGAGAATGATGGTTATCATCTTACCTGTTTCTCGGGGAATTCACCATGAAATTGAGAATTCATGTCTCCTCTCCATTACTAGTAATACAATGTCTCAGATTCTGGAATATCCCCTCTTATATAGAGTTAAACAAACTCTAAGGAACAACGAAGATTCCGAAATTTGAAACTTTCAGTCGTTAGATCTCGGTGATATCTTTCAAAGGGCAAGTACTGAGAGGAAAAGAGTGGGAGATTCTTATTAGAGATGTGGGACCGGGAAAGTAAATACAAGCATGACTGTGAAAAAGTGCGGCCGCGAAGCGCGTAAATTAAAGTGACTCCGAATGGACCGGTGAGAATAAGTGTCGAGAATTGCCGCTGCCATAACTTGCCTCTACTCATCCTTATCTCCTTCTCACAGCGACATCTCTAAGGCAAACACGATCAACCTTTGGCTCGTCTTCCACCTTCCCCACCTACACACACACGTCTTCTTGTAACCATTTCCTTTCTCCTTCATACCCCTTATTCTCGCGTTAACGAACGAAAGAGCAAAGGAGGCATTGCCGAAGGGTACAGGAAATCTGGAGGAAAAGCAACAAAGGTAGGGAAGCAGAAAGAGGAGAGTGGGAGACAGAATGATGTGGATCGGGTACAGAGAAAGAGAAAGGTAAACATAGATGAAGGAAGATGGCGTGCGAATATCAGCTGAAATTTTGAAAATTTTCATTTAGGACATACGGCAACATTTTCGCCGAATTCGATGCTTATTCCTCATTTAAAGAACTTTGGCATGTTTTTAAACGAGACTGAAATTTGTGTGCTTTCTCGGTCATACTTCGATACATTTAAAAAGATCGTATTTCCAGTTTCTCTGGAATTTAAAGCTTTTTCGGATAAAATAAATCAGTGTAGGCCCAGTCGCTATTTCAACCAAACATACAAGATTTTCTTTTCCCTCCCTAATTTAGGGGTTTTCAGTAGTATACTTTATTCTCGTTGGTGCTGCGAAGTAGAGTTTATTTCGAACCATAGACATGCCAAACATGGCTTTTAGGTTTTTGATATGATCATTTTTATTGCCTACTGCAGTATTCCATAATGGTTGTTGAATCATCCATTTTTAGGGTCAATGGTTGCGTAAAGAATTTTTTGGACAATCTGTCTAAATGCGAGTTTTTCGTACATGAATTTGTGATGATTGTAGTGCTATTGAGTAATTTTAGTGTCTTCTAAGACAAAAACGAGCGCGGCTTCAGTTTTTTATTTTTTATCACTTGAGTAGTAGTAGTATTGTTAAAAGCGCTCCGACAGCTGAGGACATTTCGCACGTAGGTCCCCACCGAGGAATCGAACCCGGGACCACCGAAGTCGAACGCGTTGCCATCTTGGCTAGCCGGGAGCCCTTGAACAATTTAAAGTACGGTATTAATTTTGCATCGGCGATTTAATGTACACCTCGTGCGATAAAATCTTCATGTCTAAATCGTGTATTTCCTTTTGTGATCCCTAATTTTTTCCTACAACCATGTGCAATTTCCGCTGTTTCAGTGACTGGAATACTAACGGTCGGATGATTTTGTCGCTTATCTTTCATTTTTTTATATTTGTTGAAACAGACAAAATTATTTTGCAATATATTTATATATAGCGTACTTTTACGTTTAGTTTGCTTATCTGATCACTATCAGCCAGTGTTTTCTGCCCAGAGTTACGAGACAGTGAATTTTCATCCTCATGAAAACTGCTTCCATAAATACAGCATTTTCCGTGAGTTAAATACATTTGTTCGTGATTTTAAAATTTGTAATACTTCTCTAATAAATTGAAGTAGTTGTCACTATGTGGAACTCCATAACTGTGAGGAGGAAGGAATAACCGGGTCTGAGTTCCACAAGAAGATTATTTCGCGACCAGTTTCAATTACGGTATAGTCTTTATTAGTCATCATATGAGAATACCGTAGTAGAAACCGGTAGCAGAGTAAACTTCTTGTGAAACGGAGACTCAGTTATTCTTTCCTTCTCACCGCTGTATTACTTCTTTTAACTTGGAAGATATAAACACGTACATTGAGAAACGATTAAGACAGAGAGTGTAGAGAGATTAAATAGCGATATCTGTTAATAATTCTCCATTTTTCCGTTTTGAAACATAAGAAAGGAAGAGTTATCTTATTCCATTGTTAATATTTAACCCCGATATTGAAGCACTGATTGTTCTTCCATCAGCCTTTGGCGGTTGTTTCTCCTCAGTGTTTGAGAAATCTTTTCACGCACGATAAGCTCAATATCTTTCCTACATTTTTTAAGCAATCAATGCTTGAAAGCTGTTTACAAGGTTAAAACTCACGATACCAAGCATCATTTCAGGTAATGAGATTCTCACATCATAGGTAGCAGTATAGGATGATAAGAGATAGGGAGGTTAGAAAAGAGAAAGACGGAGGATGCTGAAGAGTGGGTGGAAGGATGATGAAGAGTGGGCGGAAGGATAAAGAGGAGGGAGCTCGAAAGAGAGAAAAAGGAGGAGCAGGGTTGAGGGGAGGGGTGGGGTGGGGTGGCGGATGTGAGGGAACGCGCCTGAACGTTCTGCTCGAGACAAAAGGTTTTTCTTTGCTGTAGCCGACTTCCCTTCGTCTCTTCTCCTCATTTAGTTCCCCTCTCTTTCGAGGGAAGCAACACTGTGCACAAGGACCCTTCGGGATGGGCGTGGAAGATGAATTGAAAAATAAAAAGGAATCTGTCTTTTTAAATATTTTCTGGCTGAAACGGGTGCATCTCACTCGGTAGCTATCTGTATTGAGGGAGGCAAAAGGGAGATGGGTTCTCCTCTCGCTCGCTGCTTGTCTTTTGTTTTTCACGTTTGGCGCTCCTCCTAGAGTATATGGGTCGTGCGAGGTGTCATCGGATGGGAAATAAACCGTTTTCTGCCTTCTTTTTTTCCCGGATTTTTTCTTCTTTCGCTCGACGCCTTCTTCTTTTTTTGCATTTGTTTGCGAGCAAATGATGGGTGATGAAGGGGGCGGGGAAGAGTGAAGTAAAAGACCTGTTCAAGGGAAATAATGAAGAGATGAATAGTGAGTGAAGAGTCAGAGGGAGAGGATATCTCAACTAATGGGTTTCTTATGTGAGATTCTTTCCCCTTTCATCCCCTCACGCTTCTTCTCTCCGTTCCACTTCTCCTATCTTTTACTATCCGCCGCTCGCGTTCCTCCTTACTCGTTCATGATTGTGCACTTTGATGATAATTGTCGTTTCTTCCTCCGCTGATGACAAATGTACTCAAGTTGTCCATATGGGACATGGATCAGTTGTTTTGTATGGACGTCTTCTTCATAGTCTTTATTGAGTTGAAAAGTAGCATTTTCACCTATAAGTTTGGTGAATACCGTCAACATTATTTAATACTCATACAATGGAACACTAAAATCAAAATTAAAGCAATGAATGCAAATAAAATCATGAAATAATGATTAGAAACATTAATTTCGGTCATTACATTAACTATTCATGTACTACAAGTAAATGCAATTCTATGCCTATTCTAATTATGCCATTTGTCAAGCATAGCATTGAATCGATGTTATCTCCTTTATGTTACACCAGAGCGGTGGTCGGACACTGTGGCACGCGTGCTTGGCATGGCAAGCGAGGGAATATTGTCACCACGAGATGACGCAAGGCTCGTTACTAATTCTCTAGTAATTACCTACTATATAAAATCAATATTTGATAGATTTATTGCAATCATAAATTGTTGATCAAAAATAAGACATAGGTAGCTGACCCTTAATGAGCGAAGTAAAATGAACACTTTCTTAAATGGTTAATACGCGAGCCCCTCATTTCTTCACATATCCTTCTACAGATGACCTGACTAATCCTTTCACTTGAATATAAGCCCAAACATGTCAACAATTTAAGATCTCACGCTAGGATCACTCGGTATTCTTATATGTTTCCAGCTCTACTAATTTTCACACTCTTTTGTCTATTTTAAAATAGGAAAATAGATTATGATACAAATTTAACGTCAAAAACAGCTGGTGTTTGATTTATTTCCTCCAAAAGTTATGCAAATCACCTTGATTGAATGACCTTCCTTTTTGAAAGATTTTTCCGCTACAAATTCCCATATCAAATGAATAATTCAGAATGAATACATATTTGAGACATATTACTCAATTGGCACACTATAATGCAGGGGTTTCTAAACTTGAAGCAACTTAAACTTTGTTAAACCTGAAATTTTATCTGAGCACCTTCTTTATTTTGTAGGTTACGTAATAAGAAACGACAAAATTGTTATATATATTGAGCAATGTAACCTTATTCGATAAAAACTTAATTGTTAAGATAATTTAGAGCATTAATTCGTTAAGCGTGTTTGAATTTCTTGCAGCTGATGCAAGTTGTATGTATTTTTCATATACGAGCTCGTGTATCATATGAAAGAGCGGGATATAGCAAATATCTCGAATTATGAATCCTCACTCGAATCCACGCATTCGATTTCAGCACAGGTATCCTACGATATTATGAACTTAGCTTTTTTACTTTCGTTCTTCTGATATTTATCTAGAAAAAATATTGTATCCCAGTATACCATTAGTAATTCACAATCAGCGTTTATCCAGCCGAAAGGAGGCATCTACGCATACAAAATTCTGAGTTATTTTTATATCATTTGCGAAGGATTGGTAAGTTTTAATTATAAAGATTTTAATTTACTGTGTTGAAGGAATAAGAAAAATTCGAACTATTACAAACCACAATATTTATTGCAGGATGACCATGGTTTCGTCTCATTGAGTCATCATCAGGTCAGTCAAAGTCAGAGTGACTTAATGAGTCCAAACCGTGCTCATCCTGCAATAAATATTGTGGTTTGTAAAAGTTCGACTTTTCCTTGTACCTTCACGGAGTCCTACCACGAGGCCACGGCCCAAGCAAATCCCTTTAGGCTTGATAAATTCAGAGAAAGTACGTTTGCGGACGACATAGTCGGTATCATTTGACACCCCTGGTAAGTTGCCGGGTTCAAAAATGAGTGTGAAATAAGAGGAAATGGATTCTAAGACAAGTGTTTTCAGGATTCATTCTTTACCCGAACGATACGCAACAACAGTAAGCTAAAGAAGTAGGTCGAACGCTTGGCGTTTACACCCCCTACCACATGCCGAAAGGCAGCATGCAGGGTTTTAATGCATATGCAGATTTGTCTGAAGTTTTTGGTCTAAACCAAGGTCATAATGACATAAAACTGAAATAAAAAATCTCGAATTCTCGTAAATTACATCACCATGGAGCAACTGTGTACATATAGACGCGAAACGATCACAATTTTAATCCTTAATATTCAAATATCATCACTTGAGTATCCCCTAAATGAGCCTTTCCACTGTTTTCCGGTTGTATTTTCTATCATTCTCCTCTTTTTAATGTCAAAAACCCGTCCTTTTTTAATGTTTCTATGTATTCATTATATTAACTACATTCATTTTATTTATTACAGACCCATAAATTACCCAAAAATTAATTAATTAACCTACCGCATTTTCAATTTCCTATCGATCGGTATTACTCTCTAATTACCGCTGCATGAAATTTCCAATACGTTTCGTTTCATTGTTATATGAAAACTCCGTGTTTCCTCAGAAAATTCACGCTTGAATAGTCATTTCATTTTCGTGAAGAAGATTTCGCATTTTTACAGTATTCCTTTAGGAAACGCGTCCCATATTCGTATGAAACTAGCTCCCTTTTATCTACATTATTCTTATAAAACTTCCAGAAATTCACAAGCCTCCGCGCGACGCTACAATATCCCTTTGATTGACTTCCCCATTTTACGGAACAAGGGGGACTACGCCTCTATTTTTCTGAAATACGTATTCTCTTCGGATTGGCTCCCATTTAGTTCGCCACTATCTTCCAAACAATGAGGAATAAATAATTTCGTAGGAAAGTCATTACAAAATAGAAAGGAAATAAAATCCTTTCGTTGCATTTTTCCGGCGGAGGGGGATTGGTGTGGGTCGCGAGAGATATGGTGGATCTCCTCCGCTTTGTATTGTGCGAGAACGGAACAGAACGATAATTTTTATCCCGAAAATCTTTGCGTTGTTTTGTGAGTGCTCAGAGGCGGAACTCCGTGAAGAGGAAACAAGAGATTCCCTCTCCTCGCAGTTTGTCGTGTCGCTTTCGGTCTCTGTATGCGTGCGACGGTGCTGCTCTCTGTCTGTGTTTTCACCTCACGGCGCCATTTCCCCTCCCGCTTTGATGCCGCCATTTTCTCCTCCTCTTTATCTACCAGCATTTCTCCTTTTCCTCCATTTTAGAAAATTAATCACCCCCGCTGTACTTGGAGAGATTTAATCTGCTATCGCGCGCATATTTATCTCCTTTCTTTACATTCCAACCCTATTTATTCCCTCCCAAATCCCCACTTCCTCTTTCCCTTTGAGCGTGTTTAGGCGCACTTCTTTCCGCATTCATTTTCCTATCATTTTCGCCATATTCCCGATAGGCCACTACGAAAGTGAAAACATTGTCGTATTCTTTTCTCGTAATTCGTACTGCCTTTTCTCGATATATGTTCGCAGTAGATATTCGTTCCTGACAGCGCTCCGTTTTATTCTTTTTTTTTCCGCTCGTTGTTCGTTGAAAAGGAGAAAACTTCAGCTTAGACGATGCAAAAGGTTTGAAACTTGCCCATTGGAATTTCTTTCTTCGTCGGAGAGTGTGAAAGGGGGAACTAATTAGTTTTTGCTTGCATCTGGTAAAGATATCTTCACTCATATCATAAAAAGGAGAAGAAAAATTTTCTAAGCCTTTCAGATTCGGTATTTCTCCCCCGAATCTGCCAGCGTCCTATTTTCCGACTGTGTGAAGTAAAGTATTTAATTTGCAACGTATTAAGGCATTTTTTTAAGTTCAAATGATTCGCTGTATTTTTAAAAGCAAGATACCTTTATCTTGGCTGTTATTATATTTTTCGCGTTACAAAAACGGGACGAAAACAGTTGATGTACTTGGAAATAACTTCGCAAAAATTAGCATAGTTTTTAAAATATGGAGACTTCTCGAAAGAATCAATTTAAAATCTGCTTCTAAATTGAAGTGACGAAATGATAATACCCAGAAAGTATTTGAATTGGATGAAGAAATGAAAGAGAAAATGTTTGAATTTCTAACACAACACCGATCTTGGGTAAAAACTAAAAAAAAATTGTGCAGTAATCATTGAATTTAAAAATATTTTACTTAAACAACATTTCTCAAGATTGCATTCTACGGTGCTTGATATACATGTTAATTTTGCATGCATCAAAGGATAAAATTACAATTTTATCAAATATACTGTTTCCATCTTCCCTGATCTTTTCTTTTAATCATGCTCAATAAACTTTCATTTACTTTTTGTGAGTAGGTTCAGCCAACTTATGTAAAGGAATTATTATGGTAACTTTGTTACACTATCCAATTTTATCAGAAAATAAGCAGGTCAGTCAATTCGTTGAAGCTACTCATACATTCGGTTAATACCTCTGCAGCCACTTCGATATATTTTGTAATACATAGCATAGAGAGTCTACGTTAATTTTTGAGTTTTCATCTCCTTGTTTCAAATAAAGGACAAATTGTATAAAGTATGCATGATTCTGGGAATAATTTTTTGTCGATATCAAATCTATTGAAATTTTGATGTTTTAGATGTAGCTAAGTTTTTAGTTTCGTGTGCAATGGAAGTATAGTTAATTTATCATAATACCGGTTTCGATATGAGAATATTAACTTAATGTTTTACATGTATTAGTAACGAATACAGTTCCTGAAAGAAAATATTGCGAAGTAGAGTTTAAGGCCATTTAAAAGGAGTGTTATTTCTTCCTTGTTGAAGGTTGTGCTGGATAAATTGACAACATTGTGTGAATCGTCATTGGATGGTGGAGTAGTTGTAGGTAATTGTTTCTGTTTGAGAGAAGAAAGTTTCCGGTGTAGTTTGCTGTTCTTTTGGAAGATTTTATGAAGTGTAATTTCATGTATTTTGTTCATGTAAGCGTCCCATTGTGCTGATTCCAATATAGTCAAGTTTTTAGTTAGTTTTAAGTGTAGCTCATAAGTTTGTAATTCCAAATGAGCGCCTTTACTGTATAAATTGTTCATTCTAAGTATATTCAGTGTTTTTTAGCAGTGATAATAGATTTTTGGGCTAATGGGTCGCCTGGTTTAGGGTATATGTTGGTAAAATTAGGGAAGATTTTAAGATTTTTACTATCTCTGAGAAAATGTCAGCGCCTATTGTGTGGATGTTTGTGTGTAGTTTGTGAAAAAGGTTGAAATCCTTTGGCCTGAAGGCCATAATCGAATCTATAAGGAAAAGAAACACGGCTGTGGTAAGGCATTACACTTCGAGAAAGGCTCCTAATAGCCGTTGTACACAACGGCTATTAGGAGCTTTTCTCGAAGTCTGTCTTACCACAGCCGTGTTCTCTTTCCTTATAGATTGCGAAGTAGGCAAAAGTATTCCTTATACATTTCAGCTGATGATTTTCCTGACAAATTTTGTTAATTGCTCATTCAGATTAATCTGTTGACGTAGTGCCACATGCTGAGAGGCAGGTTATTTATGCAGATATAAATCAACGATGCACAAACCATAGCCCGCCGCATTCTTCCATTAGGCCCATTACAAGTGAAAAATCATAAGTGATGATTAAACGATTTGGGATTTTGATTGTATAATTGCCTATGATTACAATTACAACTCAAATCGTAGAAATTATTCATACATAGTGTATGCCACATAAAGAAAGGAAATGAAGCAATGTAAAGGTAATAGAGAGTGGTACCTTGATTAAAGACGGTAATCTGTCGTTAAGGCGCGACATATCATGATTATACTACATGTCATAAAGATAAAACTCATTTAAAAGTTATGAAAATATGCTACATATAATCGATTCACTTATATTTCCAACAAAAAGTATCTTTAATAAATTGAATACTCATTGAAGCAGTTTTCTTAATTGTGTCGTTTTTCAAGACAGTTTTTGATCACTGCCCCTCGTTGTTAACCTAGTACATAGTTAACTAAGGCATTCGTTAACCAAGATATTATGCTCCTCATACACACGTACACAGTTCCGGTTTCCTAACCCTCAAGTATAACGTCATCATCACGAGTAAAGAATTGGTGCCACTGATTTAGGTTTGGCACTGCTGGAATGGGATGAGAAGAACACATAGAACTAGAAACAATGGAAATGAACAGTCAGAATCGGTAGTCATCCGCAGAAATTCGAAGAATCGTCTCTGGCGAAAAGCAGTTCTTCCAGTGGCAGTTCGTTAAGTGGCAGCGTTACTTTCTCTTCGCTCGCTGATGATTGATCAGTGTAAGGCTCCATTCGGAAAGAGGCGCCGGAGATGCGTTATTCATTCGCGGGAGATGGATTCGTGGCGCAAGCTGTTGCCCGCGATACAAGCGGAATATCCCAATCATCTGGTCCACGACGCGTGTTCTATCTTATTCATCGGAATAACTCTTTCGCCCGCAGGCTTTCGCTGGCAGAAAGATTTATCCCGTGACAACCTTATCGATTCAGTCGCCTTGTGGTTAACATAAATAGGAATTAACGTCGGAGGGTGGAGAAAATGTCCGTGGCACAAAATCAATCAGTTGCGAGCGAAAACTGCCTCCCGAGGAGCGATCAATCATTCTTTCCGGAACATTCGATTCCTCCTTCTTCCACTTCAACTGGCCCTTCCTCAAACAATCTCTTTTTGCCACCTCATCCTCCTCCTCACACCCACGTCTCCGTGGCAACACTTGCTCCGTTCCTCTCTATTGTAACAACAACTCGCTTCCTTAAATCCCATCTCGAAGTCTGAACAAACAACCAAGTAAAGCATTTCTATTTTCAGTTCGTCAATTTGCTCGCGTATTGTTCCTTAAAAATTGTACATCGGGGGTGGCGAATCTACGTTTCGCGGGCCTTGAGGCACGCCAGGGAATTACTATTTTGGCAAGCGGAAGTCTGACGGTGATATCCTTATAACGTATTCTTTCACTTAGAAAATAAGCTCCATAGAGAGTGAATTAGAATTCCGTCAATTAATAATGTCTTTAATTCGATAGATATATTTTAAGCCAATTATCGACGTAACTGGATCGATAATGTTATAATTTCACGCTATGGTTTAGAATGCAAGTCTCTTATTCATCAAATATGGCTTCCGACAAAAGGTTCACCATTCCTGGTGTGAATGATCAGAGGTGGGGAATCTGTGCCCTCAAGACAACCTGCAAGACCGTCCCTCTAGTGGGACTTACTAACTAGTATGTTGATTCGAACAGATTGATGTCTATTTATTTATTTATTTGTACGATTGGACTACAGATAGGCTCCAGGCCAGGTGGTAGTCATCTTTTTAGGGGAAAAGGACATACAATACCCTGCCTGGTATTCACCCTAGTCGGGAGGGAAACCCTCCAAAACCTCCCGAAGGCAGTACATCATACAATATAAAAGAAAATACAAGTAATTGATACCTACGACATAAAAGCTNAATCCTAACACCTCTAGAAGGGAAAAAGCATTGATTGTGGGGCATTTTTGTTAAGATATTTTATTATTCTGATCGATTTCATCTATTGAAATATTATTAATTTCTGTTTACTACTTTTAATAATTTTAAATTAACAGTTAAATGAGGTATAATTAATTATTAAAGAAGATCAACAATTTGAAGCAAATCCACCGATATTGATGTAGTGATAGTGATAATGATATAGTTTTAAATGTCAATAGTCCAGGAAAGATGATCCTCTGACCATAGCGAAGCGTAGTTGTAGCAAGTGGCTTCAAAAGTCTCCCAAGGTGGACGAGTGTTTGAAGGCAGGGCCCTCTCGAAACCATCATCGTTTTCAGAAAGTTCTGACAGCAAAAACTAGAAACTACTAGAAGGATTTAAAAACGTAAGTCATACACTACTTATGGTGCATGCACTACCTGCCACACGTTCGAAGGCGGCTTGCATGGTACGCATGTAGTTATAGGTGTAAGCATGTAGATATAGATGTGAGAAAATATTATCTATCAGACAAACTGATAGATAATATTTTCTGTTTGTCTGATATATAAAATATTATATATCAGACAAACACCCTCAAGAAATAATTGCGAATATCGTCATTACATCTACATTACATCGTCTGTTATCATAATTATAATGAATTAACTATAAAATATGAAAATTCACAGAATACGATCGCATTTCGAAATTTGAAATCAAATAGCTGTTCATAATTAATTTTATTTATACGCAAGTCTCGATGTTCCTTTTTTATTTTGATTTAATTTCTCCTTTTCAGCACACTTTTTGCAAAAGCGATTTTTATTAAAAATGGTTAATTTTCCTGTCGTTGAACGAGCGTATAGATTGATGCTGTATTTTAACAAAATGACAAAATATTGTATTTTTGAGACGGCAACAAGCGCCTGTTTTTTGGGCCGAAAGAGTAAATTGGGTTGCGGCAACCCAGGGGCAAACACGGCAGGTTGTCAACGTCACAGGGGCAGATTTCTTATCTCGTCGTCAATCCTGGTGGATCCGATTCGGTGAACTGGGTTATGCGACGTTAACTTTCCTCAGATCAAAATATTATCCTCAAATAGTATAGATTAAAAATCAGTTTATCACAAATAAATAATGAGAGGGGTTCTTAAAAGCGTATGCAACAGCGATTCTTGTGTATAAAATTCTGGCGAATTTTCACCGTTTTAGGGAATCGCAAATCCGAGGCAAATGGTCATAATAAGTATGCTTAGTTGTAATGTGTTCCTTTAAATGGAATCTTATAAATCCGTCTTACATCGAGTAAGGTTAAAAGGAGGAAGACCCCGTCATCTTTTGTCTAGAATGTCTTTTGTGAGGATGTAAACGTTTTTCGACGATCGGGAAGCCTTCCTAAGAAGGCCGATCGGTCTTCATCGTGTCATCCGTGGCCAACAAAACTGATGACCGATCACATTTTCCTTGTCCAAGATTTATAAATCTCGACTTATCTCAAAATAGCTTTTTTATACTAGAGAAACTAGATATTTCCATTATTGAAGTATTTCTGCCTGTTTTAGTGTCTAGAAGAAATAGAGGCCTAAATCAGTCTGTAGCGATTGTACAGTCACATATTATATTTATTTTTATACTCCTACGGCGAGGTTAGGCCAAAATGGCCTTTCTTTTACCTTAATTCTGGACAGTACATTGCCTACAATTAACTTAAAGCTAGAAAAATAAATCAATAAATCTAAAAAACGGCAAGCATAGCATCAAGATAATTGGCACAAACAGTATATTTAAGCAAACAAGCAGTCTAAACATAAACAGTAACAAGAATTTACCGCTGACTTACCAATGGTGATCTAATCCGTACTATAGTTTATACTCATTTTGCTTTCAATTTTTCCTATATTTAGTTTATTTCCAATTAAATTCTCCTATAGTTTTACCACTATTCATCAGGAAACTAAGTATTTAAAAAATATTAAATTACATTTATCAGTAAAACGTACTCTTTGCATATTTGTGAGACTTGGTTTTCTTGAGGACACGGAAAGTGGAATATTATGCCATAAAGTTTGGGGAGCTCTTCTTTATGCCACAGTCTGCCTTTTCCTTTCTTCCTGAGACAAAATTACTCATGTAAATAATTATGTTTTTCAAGGCCGCTAATTTTTCATAATAAGTGAAAATATAACGTAATATATTTCATCTGGATGTACATTACAATCGATTTTCTTTTCCCCTCAAGCGATTTTGTGGTCAATGTTGGCACTACGTCATTCAAGTTCAGCGTGGTGATTAAATATACAGCCTGATGGTTTATTAAAGAGTAAAAGGTGTACACGACATTCCGACAAATGAATTTTCTCCACCACAAGTAGATTAGTTATTACGAACGAAATGGAAGCAATTTTTGCTGCCAAATCTTTAAAGGAGTATAAGTGCGGCACCAGACCAGCGGATGCAATAGCAATACTTTTAATGCGCAAAAGGGTACTGGGTTCAGCTCAAAATTAATGCAAATGAATTTCAGCGAAAAATTTTCAACGGAATCTCTTCTTTCAGTTGAGTGTATATGTATAAACGAAGGATTAGATATGGCCATTTTTGCTAAGATGGATATGTAGATTAAGGCTACTCTTAACTAAATCCAGTACATAATACTGAAGAATTGTAGTTTATACTCTTATAGCCATGGGGAAGGATTTTCGTTCGCGGGACTGTTACTTCCGATCATAGACGGACGAGCGAATTTCAAAAATGTTAAGTACCACATCTGTGGCGCTGAAATCATGGTTTAAAATGAAGGATTCGTATGAATGTTAATGCTAAGGAGAAATTTTATTTCTGACCATCGCAGAATCAGTACCATTTTATGAAAATTACATAAAAATTCAATCAAATGATGAGATAATAATTAATTCGAGAAAATTAGAAATCTTTCAAAATAATTGCAAAACGTATTTCGTATCGTTGATATTGGTCGTATGTAAATAAAGTGTGGAAAATACGAAGTACATTTTGCAATCATTTTGATGGCGTTCCACAACATTAGGCCAGAACACCTTGAGTTTACATAAATCTTTCTTCGGACTTGTTAAATTAAGCGCGTTTGATTCCCAAAAGTAATTCAAATGGAATAAGGCGTCTTTTATAGCTATTGGGATCAGTTTTAACATCATTAGTTCATTGGCCACCAGTTTATGTAGATTTGCGATAACCTAACTTCGCATTTCCCTTACAGAGAAATAGCATTTTAGTCTTTAAAATAATAATGAATGAACAATTAAAGGTCGGCAGTCATCATTTTGAGGAGAGAAAACATATTCGAGAAGTCTTTCACTCTTAGGGATGGTGACTTGTACTCTTTATCAGCGGAAAAGAGGACATTTTAAAAGCCATTTCGGCACCGTAATGGAGTGTCTTCCGTGGCGCTTCATTTTGTCACTTCATTTCCGTGATCCGCAAAAACGCTCAAGGAAAACGCTGCTTTAAACTCTTCACCTCTTCCACCTTTCCCCGTTTCGTAATTACGAATGCTCAATTCACTTTTGAAACGCGGTCCCTATCTCTCCGCTATCCGTCGTCGCTTTTTGCTTTCGAGTGATCCGCATGTTTCGCACACAATCCGACGGAATCCTGTGGCGCTGGTCTCGCTAATCCGTGAAGACATGGTCCATGGAGAGCCCTTATCGGCTGCGCGATTAGCTGTGGACAGTAGCGCCCTCACACCGCCGATTGCTTTGCTCTTATCTCTCGGGATGACATTCTGCGGAGCATCGAAAGAGGGCGGGCGTGTGCCGGGGACATTTGATGGCCATATCGGACCGCACGCTTTGATTTCTTACGGTCGCGTCATTCGAGCGCGACATTGCCTGTGATGCCTGTGTTTTAAACCGGGTTACCTTTGGAAATTTGTTCTTCGAATTCATCGCTATTTTGTCGACAATACTAGCATATTCTGGCCCATAAAGAATCATGAATGTATGAGTACGTAAATGTCAATGTGTTAAATAGGTCCACCCAAATAGTTCTTATCTTAGACTATGTGCAGTTTTAATATTTCTGTTCTGACTGAAGAAACCTTACATTAATGCCAAACATGTTGTAACAGACAATTATTTAGATTTAAGTTAGTTTTAGTTAATATTTTTGAGTGACAAAATGTTAGAGGGTTGCAACATTATGAGGATGGGCCTAAAAATCATCATTTGTCCATTGGACTAAGAATGAACCTCTCCTTTACTGATAGAAACTGTTATTTTTTTATTGTTAGGCACATGGTTAGGCGATGCCATCCGTGATTTTAGGGATTAAATTGTAAATATACGAGATACATTTTTACAAAGTATCCGTCAGTTATCAATCTAATAATTATATCTATATAACCAATTTATCAATAAGGAACGCATTGAAGGAAAAAATGTAAGGTAAATTCAAATGTGATTATCCTTTTCTTCATTTCTTCATGGAATACTATCACAAAGTCATGACACAAGCAATCTATTCTAAGAAACATGGAGCAGAATTTGACAAACGAAGATTCATAAACTAAATAATCACTCATCAAAAAGCGTTTGATCTATAAAGATATTAACTTTTGGAGGGATGCATAGCATGTTAGAGATTTAACATTTAATCTTATTACGTGGACTTCAAGCGATATAAATCCGTCTCATTTTAGTTGTTATTTTAATATTTTGATTTTTCAATTTTAATTAAATCCGTAGTAAAGATTAATTTCTTTATATTACCATTATTAACATTTTTGTGGCCTAATAAATTAGAACAGCTCGTTAGGGTTGTGTTAGTAGGCCATACTGAAGAGATTAAAGCAATGCCTGAATAACCTGTGAGCCAGTGATGGAGGAAAGTAATTTTTTTTGAAAACTAATCTTGCTATGTACAAAACATATTACTTTAGGCTGACTTTAAAAACTCAGAAACCTTGGAAAATGTCTTCACGAGTCTTTAGTTAACGATCTGTCTGTAAAGTATTCAGCCCAAAGGCTGGTTGGGACCTCATTCCATCTACCATCAGCTACGAAGAGCTATAAGAGAGAAATGAGGCTTACTAGGCAATATGAGGAGTGAGGTAGTTTGCCCTTGCTTTTCTAACTGAGCCAGAATTCTGTAAGCAGAATAAGTCCACGTTGGTGAAGCACAATGACTTTACGAGCAACACTTTTTGTAACACTGCATAAGGAGAATTCTATATTAATGCTGTTATTCTGCATAATTCATACCACAATAGTTTTTATATCATTGCAGCCATGAGCAAGACAGACAAAAGTATATTAAAGATGCATATTTCTTCATCCCGTAAAACTAGACAGATGAGAATTATTTCATTCATCATCACAAAATGGTAGCAGGACTAGTTAACGATAATCGTTAAAATTTATCATTCATTAGCATTTAGAATTGTTTACTTATAAATTCTCTAAAATGTTTTTCATTGCCTGTTTTGATACAAAGTCATGGTACTAATTATGCTCGAAGATAGAGGACTTGTTAAAAAATACCTTTGAAATATTTTCGATTTTTTTCGGTACTCCGATTTGGCAAATCCGCGATTCATTCCTGGTATCCCTCTGTCTTAATGTAAAATATTTGGTGGGGAGGGTTTGGATGTTTGAAAATTCATATATTCATGGATAAGAATATTTATACCTTATTCGCGTTAGGAAGGCACTCACTCAGTAGCCTACTGCGCAAATGGGCCTAGTCCAAGTCATAAAATAGGGGAGGCACCGGAAAAAGCATTAAGCATAGCGTGAATTACCTCTCAAAAGGCCCCCATCTCCTCCACTTTTTTCTCCTCTCTCGGGAGGTCAAGTGCCTTCCTAACGCGAATTAGCTTTTTATGTCATAATTTTATATTCAAACGAAAGTTGCCATCCATTTCGGTATTCTGCAATTCTAAATATAAGAACGTGTTTGAATGTATCTATGTGAACTCAACACCTCTTTCCACGATGACATTTAGCGAAAGCAACTACAAGTTATCAATGAAAGGGAAAATAAGCGATTAATATCAATAATCTTCTGCAGAAATGGGTACGCAAAAATGGTATAACATTTTTTGCAAGAAAAAAATAGAGTAGAATGACGGTTCAAACAATGTTACAATGAAAACGTACACTGAATATGTAATTAATTCAACCGGTTCCTCATTTCCGAAGATTTATGGTTAATAACTGATTTTTAGTTCGTATTGCTACCATGAGATGAGTCTCGATGGCACGCATTTCGTGCTTAATCGTACAGAGCTTTATAAGTAACTGTAATTGAAGTGATTGGACTGTATAACGGAGTAATTCTTTAGTATAATCTACAATTTTCGCTTTTTATATGGATGTAATTTTTTTACTTACCATCGACCACCTTCAAAATGGAAGGTAAGAACCCTCACCCTCCTTCCAGACGTCATAACGAAAAAATCCCACCCACTTCTTGCACCCCACACCTTCACACAAGATAAAGGTTTGGCCGCCCTCCGATATGAAAGAGCCTTCACCCTCCTTACAGACGTCACAACAGAAAAACCCCACCCACACCTCCTCCACCCACACTTAATCCCCCCCACACCTTCAGAAAAGATATTCTGAGCACTCACGTCCCCTATTCATTTCCTTCGTGGAGACACCCTTATGTTGGAGGCTTTGTCTCCGAAATGATCATTGGGCCTTCCCAGAAATCGGTAATCCGGAGCTTCCCGTTTGTCTCTGAGCGCGAGTTCCGCTTGCCGAAAGACGTCTTACGGAGTGTTTTTAAACCTCTAATTAAATCTCTAATAAATGAAATAATTGGCTGCTTCCAGAATTGATTTCAGTTTGTGAGAAAATTAAAATGCAAGTATCATGTTTTTAACAATGGCCAATGTTGAAATTACGGTGTTTATAGATGGAAAAAGGAGCATAAGACAATTGAAGCAAAAGTACCCAAAGAAGTAGGTCGATTTGAAAAAGTAACATAGCGGTTGCCTCGTCTATATTAGCCGTGTGTCATTGGCGAAAATTAAGCCATAGAAATAAACACATACCTTTTAATCAATAATTGACTTTTTAGTCATATCTTTTAAAAGACTAATATTTCGTATTCCTTCAAATGGACGTTACTTTACAAGGTCCTATTTACGAAAAAGGAATGATGAAATTATACTTCAAACCAGGTCGCATTCAACGAAATCTTGCTGAAAACAGTTAATAAATCATTCCCTGATTTAATTTTATTTTTCACATTACATTCAGATAAGGAGTTATTTGGTTCGAATGAATACATCATCGAAATTTGAAGCCGACAGAATAAACATTTGGAAACATTTAATGAGCTACACGAATTAAAACGAACACATTAGTTTTGAAACTTTTAATGAGATATTTACAAAACCATCCGCGGAAACTTTTATCGTAAGGAGGTCAGAGGTTTTGTTTTATATTTTATGATTTTTTCCCGCGATACCCAAGTGTGAAACGCGTTGTATTTTTACGTGTCTTCTATTTGTGAAATGCATGCCAAAAATGTATGGCTCATTTCTTTCGCTTCCAACTTCGACCGTCTATTATTAAATGCTTTCAAAGTAAGTTTGTCCATTTAGTCCTTATTTAACCGTTATGAATTTAATTGAAATACTAGGACGGATTACTTCCAAACGAGGAAACATTTCAGAGGGATTTTAACTCTGCCTGGCTGAATTTGAAAAACTAATATGTCTTCATAATATGGAATTTGATGGGTAAGCTCCCGGTTGGTCCACCTCCATCTTGGCTGTCTTTCGTGGAAGAGGTTCCCGATCCTTACTTGGAGGGAACCCTAATTTACTCAAATGGTTGAGCGGCAAAAAGATATTTAGCCGTAAAAGTTAATGTCGAGCCGAGTATCTAATCAAATTTGATTGCTCCTTCATATGGGCTGCGCCGTGATAATCGTATTCAACGGTCTGAAAGTCTTCTTTCATGGAAAAACCAGGCCAGGCTTCCGAAATATTTAAAAAATATACATAGAGAATTCATACAGGGAAATACTAGGAAAAGGGACACGAAGCAATACCAACACGCAAACCCACCACTTGTCAGGCAGTAGATCAACTCATTAAGGTTTACCATTTATCCGAGGTGCTCTTCTTTAGCTGAAAATTCTTCTTTCACCCTTTCTCTTGTAAACTTCTTATAAATTAAAAAGGTGCCAATACTTATCATTTTGGTTCAATCATCTATTGCAATCCTAACACCTCTAGAAGGGAAAAAGCATTGATTGTGGGGCATTTTTGTTAAGATATTTTATTATTCTGATCGATTTCATCTATTGAAATATTATTAATTTCTGTTTACTACTTTTAATAATTTTAAATTAACAGTTAAATGAGGTATAATTAATTATTAAAGAAGATCAACAATTTGAAGCAAATCCACCGATATTGATGTAGTGATAGTGATAATGATATAGTTTTAAATGTCAATAGTCCAGGAAAGATGATCCTCTGACCATAGCGAAGCGTAGTTGTAGCAAGTGGCTTCAAAAGTCTCCCAAGGTGGACGAGTGTTTGAAGGCAGGGCCCTCTCGAAACCATCATCGTTTTCAGAAAGTTCTGACAGCAAAAACTAGAAACTACTAGAAGGATTTAAAAACGTAAGTCATACACTACTTATGGTGCATGCACTACCTGCCACACGTTCGAAGGCGGCTTGCATGGTACGCATGTAGTTATAGGTGTAAGCATGTAGATATAGATGTGAGAAAATATTATCTATCAGACAAACTGATAGATAATATTTTCTGTTTGTCTGATATATAAAATATTATATATCAGACAAACACCCTCAAGAAATAATTGCGAATATCGTCATTACATCTACATTACATCGTCTGTTATCATAATTATAATGAATTAACTATAAAATATGAAAATTCACAGAATACGATCGCATTTCGAAATTTGAAATCAAATAGCTGTTCATAATTAATTTTATTTATACGCAAGTCTCGATGTTCCTTTTTTATTTTGATTTAATTTCTCCTTTTCAGCACACTTTTTGCAAAAGCGATTTTTATTAAAAATGGTTAATTTTCCTGTCGTTGAACGAGCGTATAGATTGATGCTGTATTTTAACAAAATGACAAAATATTGTATTTTTGAGACGGCAACAAGCGCCTGTTTTTTGGGCCGAAAGAGTAAATTGGGTTGCGGCAACCCAGGGGCAAACACGGCAGGTTGTCAACGTCACAGGGGCAGATTTCTTATCTCGTCGTCAATCCTGGTGGATCCGATTCGGTGAACTGGGTTATGCGACGTTAACTTTCCTCAGATCAAAATATTATCCTCAAATAGTATAGATTAAAAATCAGTTTATCACAAATAAATAATGAGAGGGGTTCTTAAAAGCGTATGCAACAGCGATTCTTGTGTATAAAATTCTGGCGAATTTTCACCGTTTTAGGGAATCGCAAATCCGAGGCAAATGGTCATAATAAGTATGCTTAGTTGTAATGTGTTCCTTTAAATGGAATCTTATAAATCCGTCTTACATCGAGTAAGGTTAAAAGGAGGAAGACCCCGTCATCTTTTGTCTAGAATGTCTTTTGTGAGGATGTAAACGTTTTTCGACGATCGGGAAGCCTTCCTAAGAAGGCCGATCGGTCTTCATCGTGTCATCCGTGGCCAACAAAACTGATGACCGATCACATTTTCCTTGTCCAAGATTTATAAATCTCGACTTATCTCAAAATAGCTTTTTTATACTAGAGAAACTAGATATTTCCATTATTGAAGTATTTCTGCCTGTTTTAGTGTCTAGAAGAAATAGAGGCCTAAATCAGTCTGTAGCGATTGTACAGTCACATATTATATTTATTTTTATACTCCTACGGCGAGGTTAGGCCAAAATGGCCTTTCTTTTACCTTAATTCTGGACAGTACATTGCCTACAATTAACTTAAAGCTAGAAAAATAAATCAATAAATCTAAAAAACGGCAAGCATAGCATCAAGATAATTGGCACAAACAGTATATTTAAGCAAACAAGCAGTCTAAACATAAACAGTAACAAGAATTTACCGCTGACTTACCAATGGTGATCTAATCCGTACTATAGGACATGTTTATACATGCATTATTACATGCATACATTACTTTTTTAAATGATCCCTATATATTTTAGGACATAAGAGGGTAAACTGCCAGACTTGTGGGTATTAATTACTTATACGAATAATGTTAGAGAATACCTGCACCTTTATATTATTACTTTTATTCATATTTTTAGGAAGATAGTAAAATCAAAGTTATGCTTTTCTAAGTGAGTCCATACACGAAGTTTTTCTAATCACTTTCTTTGTTTTCTGTAACAGTGAGCGTTAATCACATACTTTAGAATGCTGGATAGGAATCCCAAGAGGATAGAGGGTTTAAAAAAATGCTTAACTTACTTAATAAGTCCAGAGAGCGTAAGTTCTTAGAAGATGTGGCTGATATTATTCGTCCTCTCTGTTACTTAAGCCATTCTGATATTGCGAGAGAAATCTGGAAAATGAATACGGTATATGAATAATTAGTTTCAAGATATCATTTCCACGTTCCGCGAACGATGCGAGAAGGTAATCGATTAGGGAAGTAGAGTTATGCTACATGCACCACCTGCCACATACCAAAAGGCGGCTTACAGGATTCATAGGTAGATGCATATTTATTTGGAGTGGCCAAAATGCTTCGTAGACAATGAGATTTAGGAATGTTTGGAACTGTTATTTTGAGAGATAGAAACCTTTAAAGAATCCTGGCGTGTTTATAAAATTAAAAATTAACTTAGGGAAATTCTAGGGTTGTTGTATCAAATACATCTACAATTATTGCCAATCACTTCATAACCTCTTTGGAATTTTCTTCTATAATTTAATTTTAGTGAACCGAACATATTTAACATTTATTCTACCTCACAAATTTGATCGGTTACATGAAAGCACGCAAAATACACGAAAGTTCTGCAACCACCTGGAATTTAGTATTAAGTTTTTATTGTTGATATTGGAACTTTAACTAGTTCCCACCTCCTCTTCAAAAACGTTAAGACGACGTTATCAAATAAGCCCACAATATTGCCTTCAAATATCAAAACAATGGGGCCTATATTTTTGGTACGACGTGGATGGAAAAATTAATGCAATTGGTATTCTCGGATTGCGCACCATGACAAAATTTAAACGTGCGACGAAGCTAGATGGAAATCACAACTGTTTTTTCAAAGAACTCCTTTTACGGTTCCTGAAAATGTCAACCCTGTCAGTCTATCCCCTCAGGACCTTGCATGTTGCTGTTAACGAGTTTTCGCCGCTTTTTGTTTCAGTTTCGCAAGCAGAATAGAAGAGGGAGCCATTCTCGCGCATGTGAATTTTTCGAGCTAAAAGCTGTATCGCCGTCCATTTTGATCCGGGAGACGCCTCAGGGCCAATGACGCTATGTAAAGCATCTCCGCGCCTAGGATCTCGTTTCCGGGAATATTCCCCTTTCCAATATATCAACTGTTATACTCAAACATTTCACTTAAAAATTTCAACATATCGTTATCATATGCTCTCCTATTTAAAAACAATATTGATATAGGCTTATGTTTTATGCCTACACAGAATGTTTATAATATCTCTTTAACTCCACTTTCGAATCTATCATCTTTTTTACATGAACACTTGACTTTTATTTTTAATATTCCGCTCTCACTTTCTACGGTTTCGTATTTTAATAACGGTAAAACGAGCTTAATTTTTGAAAGGTTTTATTTTATAATTTATTTTTGACCTTTCCGTCGTCAATTGCTGCCAAATATTGTTTGCTCTGAATTGAAAAAACTTAATGGAAGCATAGTTTTACCTCGTTGGTTAGTGAGCTCTACGTTATTGTAGTAATAGTATTGTTAAAAGTGCTTCGACAGCTAAGGTACATACGTAGGCCCCCATCGAGAATTGAACTCGGGACCGCTTTCACCAAACTCGAACACGTCGCCCACTTGGCTATCCTCTAAGTTATTATTCATAGTTATTCTTTTATCTTACTTCTTTAAATTTATAAAGTGAGGATGAAGCAATGAGATGTTTTATTATCTTCCTCTGAATATCGTTTCTTGCAAAATTTGTTAATAAAAATTAGATTCAATAACACAATCGCAATGGGCAAACTGAGTTCTTTACCCATAAATAAGTTGATTTTCGTTTTGATAATTTTTAAGGCTTCCATTTTAACTAACTCGTTATCTCGTGTCCTCGTGTCCTTAACTTATTCTATAAATTCTAATCCATTCTCTGAGTTATGCTCACAATTGACGCAGTGAAGAAACAAAACAACTCAAGTGTACACATACTTGATGCAGGGTTACCGACACAAGCTTTATTTGAAATTTAAATAGAAAACAATATAACTCTCTTAGTTGTAAAAATGAGATCTTTTTTTGGCGTTTTCACTTACGTATTCACTTCTTTTTAAATGTTACGCTTGCTCTAGCATTATATCGCGGATTGAAAGAGTAAGTAAGATTGAATCTGACAAAAACTACTTTACAATTGAAGTCGACACAATTGTTCCTCGGTACAGTTCCGCTAGCGATAGAGAGAAAGTTGCATATCTTTGAAGTGTACTCATAGGAAGTTGAACATACATTTCTGAATTGCTTATGGTAAAATATATCTACGAAAGAGCCCCACAAATATACTTACAACTTCTTTCCATTTCCATTTCTCGGTTTAATCCGTGTAGCTTCCTTCATTTTATCATCGTTATTTTATCTACGTCTAATATTTATCTAAAATAAATTATCGCTCTTCTTCGACTACTATGTTCAGTAAAAGTCAATGATCAATGAATATGAGTATTTGTGTATCAGACTTTACTGCTTCCACTGTAATTAAATCCCTTTATTGAAGCAGCTGAGTGAGAACAAACCGAACGGAAGAAATTAAATGAAGATAACTTGGAATTGCAATCCCGCTAGTCGATTTGCGTTCAGGAGCTGCTCTCTTGCGACGTCGTTAATGAAGACCGGATCGGATGGCGGCAAACTGTTTCTTCTCGAAACTCTGGAACCGAAATTAAACTTTGGTGTTTCGCACTTGAAAGTTACTCTTCCAATTCGGACACGAAAACTCGCTGATCGTCATTCTAGAAACCTTTTCACTCTGCGTCGAGGACCAGTGCGCATTTCCATTACTCACCGTGCATTCCCTCATCGATTCGCGACTGTTTTGCCCTTCCCCAATTTCGGTGCTTTTTTAGTCACGTGACACTAACAAAGAATGCCTTGAATCCGTTGAATTTTTTGGACTTGAAAAGGAGCGTTCACCTCACTTTTACAAGACTCTTTCTTTGATCAGAAATTCTCCCTTGTTACGTTCGCACGGCCGATTGATTCGTCTCTACCAGCCGAATTCTTCCTCAAATAGGTCGCGAAATTTTGGGGAAAGAAAAGTACCGCTGAATATTTTATTTTGAAATAGTCTGCTGTGTGTTCAGTATTGGCTTCACATAATTTAGAGGGATTGCAAATGATCGAACCCCTAAAGGATGTAAACTGATGAAGATATTCTTCTATATTTAAATTATATTCGTAAATGTTCTCTGAAATTCCGAATTTTAGATGCACAACCATCAGGGTAGTATTAAGTAATTGGATGTATAGGTACACCTTTGCATGACTGCGACTTGAACCCAGGTCCTCTACTTTGGGGAATTTCTAACAATTATATCCCTTGACTTCTTGGTACTTTAGTGGTTTCAACATCTGTAACGAGAGGGGATGGCCTAGATTTGAGTCCTAGTCACGTAGATATTTTTAACTCCTATTTCTCGTCGGGTTTAAAGATACCTCAAATCTAGAGCATTGTGATGAATGATTTTTCTTTAACGGGGCACCTTCATTTGTGAAACATTACTCCGTAAAGTATAAAATACTTAGCATTATGTGGAATGAAATTCTCTCGTTTAATTTTACTCGAAGGAATTTTTAGTGAGAATATCATTTTCGTTTTGAAATATATTTTAATAAAAATACTGGAAATTTAAGGTAAATTTCAGTTAAAACTCAATTTTTACTCCGAGCTTGCAATCTTCATATAGATATCCTCAAACCTGCAAACATGCAGCAACATCCACATTTTAATTTTGGTTGCCCGCGATTGAGAAAACCCGCGGGGAATAGTTGCATTTGAAAGTAGATCAAGCGCAAAGCGGACTCATTTCTGTCTGAAAGATAGAATTGAAAGAATGGTCGTTGAAAGAGTGCGTCTTAAGCCGACTGTGGAGAATGAAATTGTGAGGACAGAATAAAAGCTGCGGACAAAGTCTAAAATCCCACTTGAGAGTAGGGAGAGGAGATGAAGAGATGGAGATTGAAGGAGATGCAGGAGGAAGAGGCTAGTATCATCCATCCACATCAGGAGCAGAAGCGTGTGAAAGGCGATGGGGTAGAGAGGGATACATGGAAAGAGGGAACCTGTGCTGCGAGCAGAACGAGCAAAGATGCTGGTCGAAAAGAGGAAAAGGTTTGGGATAAAATACATTCTGAAAGTGAAGAATAAATAGAAGGCCTATTTAGTACAACTTTAGTATAGAGATCGATTTTTAGTAAAGTATCTTTGCTTTTGTTTCAGACGCCTGAAAAAATAGAATTTTGTTCTATCCATGAGTGTCAAATGTGTGAAATATTCGCGGGATTTCCACTAACACTCCTTAATTTAGAAAAAGTCTCATCCCATTATGTCTTCCCCCCACAATAGTCACTAAATGTTTCCTAGCAATATAATTTTTAATACTTTTAGTATCCTAGTTGAGCACCAATTCTAATAACTAATTCATCGTAACGATGAAGCAAATGGAAGCGGAAAAACAAAACTTGCGATCATACAAAAACAAATACAGCCCGGAATATGATTACATTTTTAGCCTGGACGTTGCTTAGCGTGGTAGATGAATTGAGTTAGAGCTACCCCTCGGAAGGTGGATATCTGGGTTCGATTCCCTTTCACGCCAACATTTCTCAGCTTCATCATTCCTGAATTTGACAATATTTCGTATAACATAGCCTTGACATTAATTTAAGTAGTTTTAATAAAAATATTCAAAGAAATAGGATAAAATCGAAGGAATAAGTACTAAATCAATTTTCTAAATTTAAATAAATATAAAATAGAGTTATAAACACGTTTTCCATAAACGAACATTAAGTACTCTTCTGTGCACACATTTCGCAAGATGTAATCGGAGCGTAAATGGAGTGAGGTAAACTAAGCGAGAGAAAAGATAAGAGAGGGAAAATGGAGTGATGTAGTGACGGGGAGAAGGGAAAAATCGAAGAGATTCTGCATTGAAGCGAGAGTGCATTTGGGCCATAAGGGCGAAGGTGTTTGTATGCGAAGTGAAGGCGCTTTGTTTGGGATTATTCCATGGAAAAGAGGCGCATGAACGGAGTGCGGTGGGAAGTAAGAAAGGCGTTTACGAATGAGAGGAAGTTGTCTGCGTGGAAATGGTTATCGAAGAAAGAGAGGATGATGATGGACGGAAATTGCAAGGAAAAGTGTGACAAAGGAAAGGAGGAGGATAACGGTGAGGGAACAGCGGAGAGAAAGATAACAGTGGCAGGAAGAGTCAGCTTGGGACAGTATCAGATATGCGTTTCTGTACGAATGCAATTCGTACACATTCGAACTAGCTGTTAGTATGTGGCTGAGTGAGTGAGAGGTCGATAACAGGTTTTGATTGATCAGATGGGGACTTAGTTAAGAGACAGACGACAGCAGAAAGAGGCAAAACATAATACATTGTAATATCTATGGTTCATTCCATGACGCATAACTACCCTGCAAGCCGCTTTTCGGCGTGTGCAGGGAGAGCATGCACCATAAGTTTGTTTTCGTAATTGGTTGTCGTTACGTATCGTTCGTTCGTGGAGGAGAGTAAGTTTTGAAACGACAAGTCCTAGCGCCGATTTACCTGATGTTTCTCGCAGAATAAAATCAATCCATGTACTCGATCTCTTTAATCCCTCCCATTGGAGAGACGGATAAGGTGTAGAGCAGTATATTCGGATGTCTTTCAATAACATTAGTTTCCAGAATTTATCGACTTAATGAAGCCTTAGTTTAAATCTAATTCTTCTCGGGATTTTGGGTGGTCTCTCCATTACATTGGTCCCCAACCTCTTTCTACCTATCGTCCACGTTTGCACTTAAATCAACAGTATGTTTTCCCTACCTTCCACCCAACAACAACATTTAGAGCTTGTGGAAATACCTGCGTAAAATAGAATTCATATCAATAATAACAATAATGTTTATTGAAGGAATACATTTACATTATACAGCATAGTTTCGTTAACTTCGCGAAGAACAATATTAAATACAAATTATGTTTTCAGAGATAATTTTACGAAATAAATCCAACACAATTGGAGGTACATAGGGCTCCCAGGGAGCCAAAAGGGCAACGCGTTTGACTTCGGTGAAAGCAGTCCCTGGTTAGATTCCCGGTGGGAGTCTACGTGCGAAATGATCAAAGCAGTCGAAGCACTTTTAATAATAATACTTGTACTGGAAATACATAAAATACGAGGAGAATATCAACTTTTTGCATCATTTAATGAATATGTTTAGCCTTTAAAATCACCAATCTGGCATTAAAATACCACTGCCGTAATTCTTTCGAGTTGCAGCTGAGTTTTCTTAATTATGAATTTCCACTTATTCTCTGTTGATTTTACTACCTGAAAAATACAGCTGAAGACTTGAAACGCCCTCTAGCAGGAGGTAGGTGCCAGGTTGGCGACCACTGAGCTAATCTTTGTGCTTTTCCAAGAGTTAGTAGTGGTAGTATTGCTGAAAGTGCTTCGACAACTGAGGTAATGTGGCACATTTGGGCTCCCCCCGGGGATCGAACCCGAGAATCCTTCCGCCGAAGGCGATCGCGCAGCCCACTTGACTATCTGGGAGCTCCTGGAAGAGTTTCTCTCCTTGTTTTTATTTCTTTGTAACTAGAATTGCATCAGTTACAGGTCAAAAAAGTGACAATAGATCAACCGAAGAAAAAAATATCTGTAGTTCCAGTGTTAAGCTTTGCTTTATAATGCTGCACAAAATAATCCAAAGTGCAGAAATATTAATCACAAATACTTAGAGGAATCAGGTTACTTTAACATTTAGGAATGAACTCCAGATGTGCCTTACCTAGTGGAACGCCTCAGGTTGACCTGAGGATGACAGTTTTGGTCGAAACCGGTCGTTTGAAATACATTCGTGGAAAATACGAAATACTGTCCTTTTGTGCACGTAGAAATGCATCACAAAATCCGTGAAATAAATGAAATTCCCGCTGGTTACAACCAACTCAGAGTGAAAAGCGAAGGGGATCTAGGGGAAGCGAAGGGGATGTTTGTTTAGCGGATGTATGTAGGAGAGATTAAAATTGTGTTGAACAATAATAATTAATACCTGTTATTAATTGTAAGATTGAAGTGGCAAAAATATAAAATATTTCATTGTGTCAGGTGACATCTAGTGGAACATCATACTTGAATAAATGATTAAACTGGACAGTATTTCTTAGTGGACAGTTCTAAAAATAGGTAATGTCTCTACGTGGATGAAAGCGAAGTAAATCGAAAATATCTATACCATCCTGAGTTTAGGTAGTTTACAAGTGGGAAAGAAGACCTGCGAAGAGAAATAAGGTTTAGAGAAGACATAGCTAAAGTAACTTGCAAGTAGCATCAGTTTTTCATTTAAAATTAAAAAAGAAGAGGACCTGAGAAAGAAGGAATGTAAATCTACGCGTTGAGACATACTACGCTTTAACTAGAGACGCGAACGCCAAGGGAAGAACCTACTTCCCTAAAAGTAAGGGATGTGTGAGCGATAATGAGAATCGGGGAGAGCCAGCAATGTATGGGAATAAGACAAGAAAGGAAAGGAGAAAAACTAACAAACTGGGAAAACAGTGCATAATATGGGGGGTGATTGAAAAAGAAGTTAAAGGGTCGGAAAGTTCCAATTTGGTTCTGATTAATATATGAACTTAGAAATACTGAAGGGGGTTATCTGAGGTTTTGAGGGATGTTCGCGAAATTGGGAATAGTAT
>KZ308283.1:249374-271002 GCA_000376725.2 Ladona fulva | reverse complement strand
TATATAATATACGTAATACAAACCTGCTAAAATAGGGATACAAACATCCTAAATGTTAATGTCATTATTTTATTATATTGCTAAGGTTTTAAATGCTTTATTCATACTAAATATTGTATAAGAATATTTAGGAACAATAGAAATCCACTCATGATACTATTGTTTTATTGATACATTTACTATCCCTATTAAAATATCCATGTTATAAAAGAGAAAAATGCTAGCTGTCTTTAGACGATTTAGCTCAAAGAACTTTCCATATTGTCAGAGAAATTAATTTAGAGAAATTTTGCCAATACGTTATTTACTCGGCTAGTTCTTGGGTTTGACTGAAATTATCGACTCCGTCAAGTCTTTCAAAGTCAAACACAGATATTGAAGAAATCGCCTTCATTAAAAAGTCAATCAAAAATAGCTTTTCTTTTAAAAAGTTTCCTTTCGGGAAGTTTGGTGGTCTCATTTCAGAATCGGATAGAAGTTTAAAATTTGTATATCTTTTTATTAACATGAAAATGAGGTCCATGATTTGTTGTACGCAACCTTTGCATCAGTTGTCCAAGAGATTCTCTAATAAAGAAACTGTTGATTTAAATTGTTGATTTGATCTGTTTTCTCGCAATCTGTTTATCCCTCTTAAGGATCCAGTCTGTTGTATTAGTAATTATCAATAAAAATAGGTTGCACAAACTTAAGCATTATTAGCCTTGGAAGTATTTTTCACTATTCTTATTCTGCATCAATAGCCTCCTTGCCTAAAGTTATTCAGATACTCTTGAATTAAGGCTATAAATACAAAGTAGATGGTTTTGTTGAGGTTTATGTCTTCTTTTGTTTTGCCATAAAAAGAATTTCGGCTTACAACCTTGACGATCATCCTAATTTACTGTACTCATTGTTTTTGTAATGCCTAATGAAGGCCCGTAGACTGTCTTATCGATATACTGTTTATACGTACCATATTACGAGTATCATGAGGTTTGTTAAATTATTCAAAGCTACTAGCATGAGGAAAATATGTTTGAATGCTATTGGAATGACTTTGGAAGTCATTGGAAAAATCCAACGATATTGCTATGTTGCTATTGAAATGCGCCTTGGTGATTCCTAGGCCGGTTAATTTATTTCATTTCTTACAAGTTTTGCTCTCAGAGGGCGGGCGCGAACCTCCGACGTAACGGCACTTGGTGTGTTTCAAATCTCTAATGAACTTTGATTTCGGAATCCTCAAGTTATTTCTCAATTTTCATATAGCCCATTCGACGAATACATTTTAATCAGTTAGTAGGTCTGGTGGTTTTCGTCTAGAAACTATTTGTCGTTTTTTTGATTAGAATCATTTCCTACCTTTTTTCTTTTTATATTTCTTTTTGAATCTGTGTTAATGTACATGTTTGTTCCAAAGACCCCTTGATTTTTATCTCCTCTTCGATGTTCAATGCTAAGTGATTCTACTTACTTTCTTCTAGGCAGCTAATCTTGGCCATATTTGGATTGGTTAACCTATATAAACTGACTCTTTACAAGTTGTAAAGAGTCAGTTTATGGATAACACGTTTAATATGCTCGATTTATTAACACGATAATATGCACGTTTCATGGATGCTTACGTCCTTAGAGTTTCTAGCGTATCATGCATAGAGTATGAAAATACCTATCTGTTAGGATTTTATGAACTTACAGATCTTTTCATGATCCAGATACTTTCAGGTAATTGAGCTAATTTTTATTGATAATGTAAGTTGATATTAAATTATAAAAAATCTAGTAACCCAGTGAAATCGGTTTATTTATCATTATCAGAGATCTACATTATAAATGAGTGAATAAAATATATATGTTACACTTCGTTGCTGCGGTTGTTTTTTTTTGCACTGAAATTGAGAAATCAGACCCTAACAGGTATAGAGGTATCAATACAACACGAAGCCGTGGATATGACTAAACCAATTCAACTTTTTATTATACTCAGTATTTTGTTGGTAGGATGTATGAAATCAGTTGTGGATAATCCAGAAAAACATGGATATGAAATTTTTGTTCAAAATTTACGATGAAATTTTAAATATAATCGAGTCTCCCTGGCATCATACGTGTATATGAAAAATTTAAATTTGCGTAGAACAAGGCTTTTATTAATGAATAAAGTGGCAATGAAGTTCTTTCTTCTTTACCTAGATGTGAAATTTGAACAGAGGAGATTTAAGGTCAACTAGATATTAGTTATTTAAAAAGCTGTCCTTAACAAGCTGCAGTAATACATTAAAGATAAAATTAAAATTAATATGCGACTAGGCTTCGTGATACGCCATACTAAGGTGGTAAAGAAACAAAACTTTGTATGTTCCACAATATAGATTTTTTATTTCAATCAGTTTCGACTATAGATGGTGATCTTCACTTGAAAGTTTTGTTTCTTTACCATCTTACCATAAAGATAATTGTAATTATGTGGATTATGAGCCGTCTGCCACCATGGCGTATCTCAAAATTAACGTTATGAAAAGAAATATACGGATAAATCGTTTAAATACTCTTATTATAAGCGGTTAACAATGAAGACTTATATGTATTCGTGATACTTTAAGGTAAATGAAGCATTTTTTGCGGTAGCAACATCGATGCACGATCCATGCATTGATGTGATATTATCATAGGATACCAAGGTCCGGTGTTATAATGTATGCTTAAAAGGAACTTAAAGTCTACCTTATGTCCCGGTATTGTAAGGTTTTGTCGGAGTTGAATTGAAGGTTATAGTAAATCTCCATCCTAAATCATATACATAGGAGATTAACTATAATCTTCGCTTTAACTGTAACAAAACATTATAATACCCGGCCCAAGTATTTCAATTCATAAGATGTTTCCAGAACTTTAATTCGACTTTGACCTCTCTTTGATTCCATTTTGCTTATTTATATTTCAAAGCTAATCATCAGTTTTTCCTTATGTTAGTTTTTTACCTAATTGATCCTCAACGATATTTGCTTCGGCAAAAAATGCCGTGACGTCCAAAGTGGTAAAGTGTTTCAGCTCACATGGTTTTCGTATGCAGTACCATGATTTTCATTCTTTCTGTGGTATATTGTTTAATCTTGTGTGATTTCTTTTAATAACAGTTTTAGCATGCAGTTTCCCTAGATATCGGTTTAAGATAATCTTGAATTCCATTTAATCTTAAAATGCAGGAAACACGCTGCACCAGGAAAAACTTGCCTAAAATTTATTTAAATGTTGTGTAACACCACAAACAATACATTCAACACATTATACTGGTGTAATTTTATCATCACGACTGATATTTCACTAGTTTAACCTCGAGTCCGGACAAAAGTATTATACTATTTTTGTGATCATCTTTTGCAGAAAATTTCTGTGTATCATTATGTGATACCTAATGTTGGTGTGCTACTACGTGAAAAAAGTGTTAGTTAATTACAATATGCAACTCTCCTCCTCCTACCATGAGAATATGCAAGAAATTTGTACTATAACTAATGTAGGTATGTCAAATATTAGTTCCTCTGTCCACTGCACCACCAGCTTCTAGGTCGAACCTCCGTAGTAATCTCTTTGCTGCGTTGGTAACTTGTGGAGTCTCTCCTTGTTCGCTGGACGCAAAAATCAGAGCAGTTGTCAAAGTTATGATCTGCGGAAGTAGGGCCGCAGCAAAGTTGACGGAAACCACGTTTCCGACCGAAGCCCTCATACGACTGTCACATGCTCGCTCCCGTCTCTTCTCTGCTGGAAAACCGAAGCCCAACGCTCGACAACTTCTCATACTTGGCAAAATAAAAACCTTGGAAACTGTGCTCTGGCGAGAGACAAAGGTTTTCTGAACGCCAAAGTTCATATTATTGACCACATTATGTTCTAAAGTTTCCAAGAGAAAGGAGAATTATTAAGGTTTTTAGCACAAGGTTTCGAGTTTTAGTCTTCTTTCCCAAATTGGGTCTCTGTAGGATCTTCTTAGCTGGATATAATCTAATGCAGGAAGTATTTCATGGAGACTTTGTAGTCAGGGGTTTTTAAAAGTTAGAAACAGAAATTGCAGATTAAGCTGCGACGAAATAATCTTCCGCAATTGACACGTAAAATCCTTGTTAGCACTCCAGTTTTTCCAGTGTTTGACTATTATTCCCTTGTGCACAGTGATTTACCCTTTGGTAGCTCAAGTTCCTTCGACCTTTAAATAGTTGTATTATGTTTATTTTCAATCTTCGAAGAGAATATAATGTATCTTCTTTTCGCCAGGCGTGAGAAGGAAATAGATGCTTGTTTCGTACTTGTATATATTATTTAGGAATTCGCAGCCACAACATATTTTGGATCTCTTTACCTGGAAAGGTTTAATTTCTTCCGTTAACACTCGATCCGACCCTAGTAATTTCTAGTTATAAATGTGTTATCATACTAAATAAAAGTTTCCTAGAATGTGGGTTTCTGCAGCTTGCAAAAATAGCCATGAGCCCCAAGATAAATGTATATAGTTTCCTTCACTACTATCATTTACGTTTCAAAAGATTGCATACGCTTAATTGTAAATAACGGTTGGCTTGAAAAAACATCAACGTGCTTCTGTTATTTCTGCCCTAGTATCTATGGTACGATTTTGATTTTAACATTCGGTTGCTACCATCCTCACAGATAACTGTCGACTGAATAAAATATATATGTTACACTTCGTTGCTGCGGTTGTTTTTTTTTGCACTGAAATTGAGAAATCAGACCAAACTTGCTTACGAAGTTTGTAAAAATCACTCCTAGGAGCGTCGTATGACATCACTGATATCCTTTCAAAGCTATGCAATTCATAATGCATAGCGTTGCAAAATTTCCTTATTTCTTCTTCGNTAATTTATTTCATTTCTTACAAGTTTTGCTCTCAGAGGGCGGGCGCGAACATCCGACGTAACGGCACTTGGTGTGTTTCAAATCTCTAATGAACTTTGATTTCGGAATCCTCAAGTTATTTCTCAATTTTCATATAGCCCATTCGACGAATACATTTTAATCAGTTAGTAGGTCTGGTGGTTTTCGTCTAGAAACTATTTGTCGTTTTTTTGATTAGAATCATTTCCTACCTTTTTTCTTTTTATATTTCTTTTTGAATCTGTGTTAATGTACATGTTTGTTCCAAAGACCCCTTGATTTTTATCTCCTCTTCGATGTTCAATGCTAAGTGATTCTACTTACTTTCTTCTAGGCAGCTAATCTTGGCCATATTTGGATTGGTTAACCTATATAAACTGACTCTTTACAAGTTGTAAAGAGTCAGTTTATGGATAACACGTTTAATATGCTCGATTTATTAACATGATAATATGCACGTTTCATGGATACTTACGTCCTTAGAGTTTCTAGCGTATCATGCATAGAGTATGAAAATACCTATCTGTTAGGATTTTATGAACTTACAGATCTTTTCATGATCCAGATACTTTCAGGTAATTGAGCTAATTTTTATTGATAATGTAAGTTGATATTAAATTATAAAAAATCTAGTAACCCAGTGAAATCGGTTTATTTATCATTATCAGAGATCTACATTATAAATGAGTGAATAAAAAATATATTTAGTAAGTGCAAAGCCCAAGGATTACAATGAAGTAAAGAAAAGTACTCCTCAATCAGGTTAAGGAACATCAGGGTGGTTATACCCTCAGGAAAAAACCTTTCAGTTGAAATTCCCATCACATAGGGAAGAGGGAAAATGGAACTATAGGGAAGCCTACCGATAGACTCAACGGAAAGATTTATACTCAAAATTTCGCATGAATTTATTAATTTTCGATTAACCTTATGAGTTCAACATCTACTCCACTTAGTTAATAAAATTTAATAACTTATAAAATTGTTTTTGAAGTTTAGTGTTAAATTCGAGTTGGGAAACAATCGAAAAAGAAAGGAAGAGAAATCTAGAAGACTAAAACCTTCAGTTATTAACTTTATTTATTTGTAATTACGTTGCAATTTGGCCATCTGGCCAGGTGGTAATGCTATATACATCTGGCCAGTGGTAACGCTACACCTACTGCATTCAAATTAAAACATACAAATAGAAAAATCATCATATATTAGATGTAGACAGCGATCGGTATTAGTAGTAAAAACTTAATTACTTACACATTATCCAATGGAATTCACCGTATTGTATTTGCAAATCCCGTTATTATATAAACATAAACTTAAAATTCAAGTTCCCATCTTATCTTACAGAATGGGTTTGAGGGCGACAGAATAGATTTGAGGATGTAAATTAAGACAAACGCAAACTTGTGATCGATTGCCTAGTAAAGGCAACGAAGACGTTTAAAGATAAATCCAACCTTTCTCTTCAATGGAGACAAATGAGCTACGTTCTTCCTTAGCTTCTGTCGATGTCTGAGCACCTGGAATTCGTCTCATCTCCCCCGTACTTCTCTTTCCCCATCTCAATCTGCTCCCTCTCCCAGCATTTGTTTAACTTTCCCCAACTATTTCCTTCGCTGTAAACCTTCCTTTCCCTTTCTGGCCCTTTTCTCATCTTCGCACCCTCTTTCAAGCTCGGAAATTGCGTTCAAAAATCCTATTCCCCGCTCTTTCTTTTAAATTGGTCCAATTTCTCACCTTCTTTCATCTTTGTAGTTGAAATGATTTTCTGCCTGTGATTCAGAATTCCTTTCTTTCTTTTTACCCCCCAGCGTTCCCAACGAGGCATTTCTTCTGAGTAGAATTGAAATATTTTTTGAATTACGTTCAAGATATAATTTTTCTCGAGAGGTTAATTCATTTTTAAGATCGACGTTCGGGCGCTTCTATTTGTAAAAAAATATTCTATATGTAAAAAAATATGCTCCACAAGTGGTGGCACAGCGTGTTACATCTTTTGTTTTACTCAGTTTTGTAAAATGTGAAGCGATTTATGTTTAAGCTAAATAGACGTTTGCACTAAATGCACGTTTGCCTATTAATTTTAGCCTATTTCTTCACATAAAATTCAAAGAATCAAAGATCGAAATTCGAAGATTTCACTGTTAGATGTATAATGTTTTCAGGACTACGAGGCCTGTAATTTTACAGTATGATCACCCTAAAGTTCTTCTTATAGGTACTCATGTAAGGTTTTTCATCTAATATATTAACTGTAAGATGTATTGTGCAAATTGATGAGTAGTCATGCCTTAATAACTATTGAGTGGTCCATAACTTGGCGGCATTCTATGACAAAACAGAGTTAACTAAAAAGAATTATTTTATACAAATCACGAAAACATTTTTGGTTTTCAAAAAGAAATATTTTTAGTTGATTCTCCGTTCTAGTCATGCGTTGCTGATTTCTCCACATCTAAATTTAGGAAACTATGGGAGCGGAAAACAACGCATCCATTTCTTTTGGCTAAAATAACGTCAATTTTTCATTAGGGAATAAAAATAGTAACCTTGTGGGAAAATGTTTCTCATAAAGTCGGAGAATCAGCATGCTATTTTGGAATCTTTTAGTAAATGAGATTCCGGAGATGAATGGAATTAGAACAAAATATTTCAATTATATATTTATAAATCATCACACACTAAGAAAGAATTTTTCTGATTGTATGCACTTAATTATTATATCAATATATCAATATAAAGCCTTATTTACCCACTATCTACTCGTTTCATTGCAGATGGGATTAGGCTTTCTTTCCTAAACAAATTGTTTTTATTTAAGTATCACTTTAAATTTATTCGTGATTGAAGTAGATCATTTTGTTAAATCAAAAACTGTATCCGTCCTTTGTTTAAAAGCAAATAAAAGCAATATATTTATATTATGGGAAGCATACTGAACGTATACATATCTGCAAATATGTCATAAATGTAGGGAACTGTAAAAAGTGTACCTTTGAGTATGAAAGGAACTTCTGTATCTACATTTTTCAGAGAATACAGAATTTCAAAGAAGTAATTTGAAATGTAGAAATGGTGTTTTTCAAATACCTCTTTTCTGAGGATGAATCGTTTTAAAGAAATTTTGCGTTGGATGTAAAATTCAAATGTAGACCAATCCGCTGGAAAATGGGAATTAGGTAGAACAAGACTGCGCACGCTATTAATATTTTTTCGTAAAACTTGAAACTATAAGATTTCTATCAAGGGTCAACAATTTGGGAACAATGAAATAGTTCCAATCAAAGCTAAAAATTCACATCAAGTTAAATCTCAATGCTCAAAGCACCTTCATATGCCTGATTAGGTTTTGAAAACATGAAATGTTGGTAGTTATTAGACTAAAGGAAATATGGATGATATTTAGCTTGCAAGAATTGAAAAGTGTCGATCTCTGATTAATTTGGGAATTGGTGGATTATTTTCAAACTTTCACTCACCTGTTTCGGGATAAATTCACTCTCGATATGCTAGTATTGGGTGTCATCTGATGACTCATATTGCAAATGATGCGTAGCGAAGGATTTCATGAATCCTTATTACTAGTCAGGCATCAAACTTTGCTTCAATTCAAATTATTTTCATAGAAATAGATGTTGGATTGAATTAGATTATATAATATGAACAAATAAATATCCATTTTTTATTTTTAACTCTTATTTTTCATCAAATTCTACCAGCAGAAGATATCCTGCATTTTTCCGTTTGAGTTCGCCATAGTACGTACATAGACTGTAATGCTTAAAACAGGTGCGTTTTATCGATATATTTTAAAGTCATCATGGTTTCATCATTTCGTACACATTTATTAATCGATGTTTGTAAACACTTTAATATCAAGGAAGTTGTACGGCTGAAGATCGAGCTATCCGAGTGGTCGAATGCTCATAGACTATTACTTCCACGAGTCACCGAACATTTCGCTTGGCTCACCTCATAAAACTTCCTCTCAGACACACTTAGAGAGTATTTTTACTTTATATTTACCCATCTTTCAATTGACCAATCGTCTCTTCTTGTTTGTACTTACACCATTATTTCCAATCGCCCACCGATTTCCTCCACTCCGTTGCAATTGCCGATCGGCGCCGTTGGAATTATTCATCACTCCCTGTAATATACACTGGTTAACGAATGAGGAACGTAGCGGTGTAGTTTCTTAATGATGGGGCTTAGGACACTTTATCGGAGGAATTCTTTCCTCGCTTTAAATTCCGTGCAATTTCCAGGAAATGAAGGGAAGCCTTCCTCCACCTTTCAATCGACATCCCTTTCGTATGCCGGAGGCGGGCGCCAGTTTTACGTGAGCTTCTTTCCTTAGCTTTCTCCTTCCTTCTGTTTGCTATTCGCTCCGCAGTTGTTTCGAACTGTTCAAAGCGCGGGGAGAAGGCACGACTGGAAGGGTGACTGGATTACCGCCGTGAAGAGCTGTCTTTTGGTTGCTTTAATGGACTTGACATGCACTGCAGTTGGTCCGCGGGTTGTCTCTGACGGAGGACACTAGCATTCCAAAGACAGCATACGGACCCTTTCCCATCAAACCGCTACTCTCCCCCTATCTCTTTCTTCCCATTCTCCCGTGCCCTATCCCTTTCTCTCCCCCATTCTTTTTTTGCCCTTTCAATACCACTCGCCCATTTCTTCGTTAAATCCAATATCCCCTCTTCAAATGTCCATATTTTCGCTTAATATCGAATGATCGAGAACCTTTGAATAGTTAATGTTGTCAATTATTTCACCCGCTGCATCGTGTAACCTGTTGATATTTGATCATATCGTGTGGAACGCCGTACATAACGTAATAAATTAAACTGAAAAATGTATACTCCCCACAGGTTATTTGAAACTATAATGGTTTCATTTTGGAGTTACGCAGCCTTCGGATTATTTTTCTGTCTTTTATTGTTGATGGAGCAGTGTATTGCAGCATTGAACTAGTGACTGAAAAAAAGGGATTAGCAAACTTTTTAAAATTTAAGTAGAGCAGTGTTGAAGAAATTGTAAAATATCATTTACTACTAATGATTATAGATCAAAGTATATTAAGATACATGCTGCATACAGTTAAAACTTTTGTAATTTCTAATACCCTTTACGCAATCTATCTTTCTCTTCCTTTCACTCTCTCCTTCAACTTTCTCTGGTTTTTCACACCCCCTTCTCTTTTGGGGAGTTTTCTTACAGTGGAAGCATTTATTCTGTGATAAAAAATATCACAGGTATTTTTTCTCCATTCTGTGAAAATGAAACATTCTGTATTTCCCTCTTTATTTATATTTCCTGATCTTCTTAAAATCTGTATGTATTCTAGTTTAAAATGTCATTATGTTATATATCCATATTTATCCAAAATTCTGACAAGGGTGAAAAGGAAGATGGTACTCTCTAGTCCCAATTTCGTCCAATAAAAAGACGTTTGTATTTTGTACCAACCGGAAACGATAAAGTTACACTAGCCAATTTCCAGGTGATCGTTTGATCTGTTTATAATTAACAACTTAACTACAATCAAGCTAGTTCTAGTTTCTTCAAAATACCCCAAGCTGAATCTTTAATTAAGTACAAATCAAAATTAACTAGAAACTATTTTCATGAGTACAGGCAGAGCAGTTTTAAACCCCTTTAAAAACTGGTTATGCGAAGCTAGTCTGACGAGGAAATAGGCGAAAGTTTGACGGAATGAAAATAATTGAAGAATATTCCTTTGAATGTCGCATTAGTTAAGAAAACCGGACAAAGAAAATGCAACGGAGCTTATACTCGAGTAACTCATTTTTTACCTCATAGATACAATTAACATTGAACATGAGTGTCTAGGCAGTTGAATTTTTGTATTTATTCAAAACTGGAAATATAAAACGACTCAGACAGCAGAAAGTGTTTTTAGACTTTAAAGTGGCCTCGTATGCTCTTACTTTCTCTCTCTGATTCTTTTCAAAGTACAGCTTTCTTTATCATAATGAAATAGATGTCCATCACAGGCCAAAGCTTGAACCTACGACATGTCCCCTATTTCTTTTCCCGTCTCCCACACTACCATTTCTCTTTGAAACTTCGGTCTCTCTTTCACCCTGGATCGGTTTCTTCTTCTTTCTTAAACATCCTTACGTATTTATGAACCTGTCTTCCGAAAATAGAATCGGACTCCCTGCTATTGTTCGATTGGCAAAATTTGACAAACTGACGGACGTCTCAGTTCAAATTAGGAGATTGTTATCCCCGCTCCTCGCCAGCTTCAGTCTCATACGGTACCATAGGTCAACGCTAAACCTAACAGGTATAGAGGTATCAATACAACACGAAGCCGTGGATATGACTAAACCAATTCAACTTTTTATTATACTCAGTATTTTGTTGGTAGGATGTATGAAATCAGTTGTGGATAATCCAGAAAAACATGGATATGAAATTTTTGTTCAAAATTTACGATGAAATTTTAAATATAATCGAGTCTCCCTGGCATCATACGTGTATATGAAAAATTTAAATTTGCGTAGAACAAGGCTTTTATTAATGAATAAAGTGGCAATGAAGTTCTTTCTTCTTTACCTAGATGTGAAATTTGAACAGAGGAGATTTAAGGTCAACTAGATATTAGTTATTTAAAAAGCTGTCCTTAACAAGCTGCAGTAATACATTAAAGATAAAATTAAAATTAATATGCGACTAGGCTTCGTGATACGCCATACTAAGGTGGTAAAGAAACAAAACTTTGTATGTTCCACAATATAGATTTTTTATTTCAATCAGTTTCGACTATAGATGGTGATCTTCACTTGAAAGTTTTGTTTCTTTACCATCTTACCATAAAGATAATTGTAATTATGTGGATTATGAGCCGTCTGCCACCATGGCGTATATCAAAATTAACGTTATGAAAAGAAATATACGGATAAATCGTTTAAATACTCTTATTATAAGCGGTTAACAATGAAGACTTATATGTATTCGTGATACTTTAAGGTAAATGAAGCATTTTTTGCGGTAGCAACATCGATGCACGATCCATGCATTGATGTGATATTATCATAGGATACCAAGGTCCGGTGTTATAATGTATGCTTAAAAGGAACTTAAAGTCTACCTTATGTCCCGGTATTGTAAGGTTTTGTCGGAGTTGAATTGAAGGTTATAGTAAATCTCCATCCTAAATCATATACATAGGAGATTAACTATAATCTTCGCTTTAACTGTAACAAAACATTATAATACCCGGCCCAAGTATTTCAATTCATAAGATGTTTCCAGAACTTTAATTCGACTTTGACCTCTCTTTGATTCCATTTTGCTTATTTATATTTCAAAGCTAATCATCAGTTTTTCCTTATGTTAGTTTTTTACCTAATTGATCCTCAACGATATTTGCTTCGGCAAAAAATGCCGTGACGTCCAAAGTGGTAAAGTGTTTCAGCTCACATGGTTTTCGTATGCCGTACCATGATTTTCGTTCTTTCCGTGGTATATTGTTTAATCTTGTGTGATTTCTTTTAATAACAGTTTTAGCATGCAGTTTCCCTAGATATCGGTTTAAGATAATCTTGAATTCCATTTAATCTTAAAATGCAGGAAACACGCTGCACCAGGAAAAACTTGCCTAAAATTTATTTAAATGTTGTGTAACACCACAAACAATACATTCAACACATTATACTGGTGTATTTTTATCATCACGACTGATATTTCACTAGTTTAACCTCGAGTCCGGACAAAAGTATTATACTATTTTTGTGATCATCTTTTGCAGAAAATTTCTGTGTATCATTATGTGATACCTAATGTTGGTGTGCTACTACGTGAAAAAAGTGTTAGTTAATTACAATATGCAACTCTCCTCCTCCTACCATGAGAATATGCAAGAAATTTGTACTATAACTAATGTAGGTATGTCAAATATTAGTTCCTCTGTCCACTGCACCACCAGCTTCTAGGTCGAACCTCCGTAGTAATCTCTTTGCTGCGTTGGTAACTTGTGGAGTCTCTCCTTGTTCGCTGGACGCAAAAATCAGAGCAGTTGTCAAAGTTATGATCTGCGGAAGTAGGGCCGCAGCAAAGTTGACGGAAACCACGTTTCCGACCGAAGCCCTCATACGACTGTCACATGCTCGCTCCCGTCTCTTCTCTGCTGGAAAACCGAAGCCCAACGCTCGACAACTTCTCATACTTGGCAAAATAAAAACCTTGGAAACTGTGCTCTGGCGAGAGACAAAGGTTTTCTGAACGCCAAAGTTCATATTATTGACCACATTATGTTCTAAAGTTTCCAAGAGAAAGGAGAATTATTAAGGTTTTTAGCACAAGGTTTCGAGTTTTAGTCTTCTTTCCCAAATTGGGTCTCTGTAGGATCTTCTTAGCTGGATATAATCTAATGCAGGAAGTATTTCATGGAGACTTTGTAGTCAGGGGTTTTTAAAAGTTAGAAACAGAAATTGCAGATTAAGCTGCGACGAAATAATCTTCCGCAATTGACACGTAAAATCCTTGTTAGCACTCCAGTTTTTCCAGTGTTTGACTATTATTCCCTTGTGCACAGTGATTTACCCTTTGGTAGCTCAAGTTCCTTCGACCTTTAAATAGTTGTATTATGTTTATTTTCAATCTTCGAAGAGAATATAATGTATCTTCTTTTCGCCAGGCGTGAGAAGGAAATAGATGCTTGTTTCGTACTTGTATATATTATTTAGGAATTCGCAGCCACAACATATTTTGGATCTCTTTACCTGGAAAGGTTTAATTTCTTCCGTTAACACTCGATCCGACCCTAGTAATTTCTAGTTATAAATGTGTTATCATACTAAATAAAATTTTCCTAGAAAGTGGGTTTCTGCAGCTTGCAAAAATAGCCATGAGCCCCAAGATAAATGTATATAGTTTCCTTCACTACTATCATTTACGTTTCAAAAGATTGCATACGCTTAATTGTAAATAACGGTTGGCTTGAAAAAACATCAACGTGCTTCTGTTATTTCTGCCCTAGTATCTATGGTACGATTTTGATTTTAACATTCGGTTGCTACCATCCTCACAGATAACTGTCGACTGAATAAAATATATATGTTACACTTCGTTGCTGCGGTTGTTTTTTTTTGCACTGAAATTGAGAAATCAGACCAAACTTGCTTACGAAGTTTGTAAAAATCACTCCTAGGAGCGTCGTATGACATCACTGATATCCTTTCAAAGCTATGCAATTCATAATGCATAGCGTTGCAAAATTTCCTTATTTCTTCTTCGTATTTCTTCGTTTTACTTCGCAGCATGCCAAAAGATATGTTTTATTCCATCAATACTTCAAAGATACTGCTAATACCTATCCTTCAGTGATAGGTAGTCAGTGGGTGAAACATTTTCCATTATTTTGGTTTAATGTTTCTCAAATACCAGTTATTATTTAATAAAAATATTCATTGTCTAATACTTTTGCTATCAATTTATCACTTTCCTTGATTACCGGGATTTATTAGGACGAAATAGCGGCCACATTTCATTACTCGAGTATCATTTTGTCCTTCCCTTCCTTTTCTGTAAATCATCTAATTTTGATGTAATTACTGTTTTCTTTCATGAATTTAGAAATTTTCTATAGAAACTGAATTGTTTATGATCCATCCGCTAATTTTATCCTAATATTTTTCGATTGAAAATACTTTTATGAAACCCTTTCTTATCCTACTTGACTACGCGAGTTACAAATATGTATCTTTGAAAAGGTAATCTTGGGAAGTGGATGGTAATTTTCGTCTAATTCTCTCATGACCTCCTTACGTATATTAGGATATTGCAATCTTTCAACTAAAAATCTCTGCGTCAGCCATCAGAATTTGAGAATTTTATCCACTATCTTCCTACTCCTTAATTTTACTAAGTGCGTAATTTAGGATGGTATGCGTTCAATTTACTTGGCGAGGGACTTATAATCAATGTTTTTAATTCTGCGAGACTGCCTTCCCGCGGGAAAAGTAAGTATGCTGCCTGTTCCCAGATTCGTGTTGAATGCCGGTATCTTTAAGCTCCCGGTGTCCTCCACATACGCTACTTCTTGGTGGCAACTTTTTCATAGTAAGTGAATAAGTTCGTAAATACCTGGGAGGAAGAGGCAATGCAGGTAGGTCATTCACTTAAGTATAAAAACAAACGGGTCGGTCCGTTTTATTTACAATAAGCCGCATTATTTTGTACACATTCTCTACATGCCTATAGAATTTTCCATCTATTCCTTCACGATGGAAGTTTGTATTTATTATTGATTTATACATTGTCATTTTTAGTTCAACGGACCATTTTATGCAAGATTTTGTTGATAAAATCTTCCTAAAGTCAATATTTGGACATCTGCTCAAAGTAAACTGCCTACTCAAATTTTAATTTAGTTTGAAAAATTTGACAAGAATTTACTTGAATCTTCTGTTAACCTCATGAATATTTTTCTTCGAATTGTTTCCAAATTAATCTTTTAACTCTATCCAGAGTTTATTTTATTTTATCTGTACCATCTCATATCTCGCAGCTCCTTATCGTTTTTCTCACGGGTTAACAATATGAAGGTTGGTTTCCTGCAGTTCTGCTGGCCATCCTGTTCTCACTCACCCATTCATTTCAGCATAACATTAACCATAACACTGCCTTAGCTTAAACACATATGAATGTACACACACAGATGAATACAAAATAAGTCTAAAGTAAACATAAATAAAATGCTGCACAGTGTACAAGGGGAAAAATAAAAAGTAATCGAAAGAAAATTATTTATAGTACACCTACAGCCTTTCTGCGTGTGACAGGGGGAGTGTGCACGATTATTTTAATTCCTTAACGATTTCTTTTGCGTGTCATTCGTGGAAAAAATCCGCTCACAATTTTTGGTATCTATCTTTCAAATGTTCTCGCACCAGAACGACTTATATTACCCCAAGGACGCATACCATCGGCGAAACTTCTAAAATCGTGATTTTTCTGATATTATTAATTAAATTAAGCCTTCGTTTAAATAATCTACCTTTTAGAGATTCCCATCTTGCGTTCTGAAGCATATTAGTAGCGCTCACAGTTTTTCGTAACAATTTTCTACGAAACGTCTTTTCTCTTCGAAACCTCTCTCTGTACCTCTTCGAATTACGGAACAAACGCTTGTCAGCAGTGTTCAACATATACTTCTCATATACTCAACGTAATGCCTGTCTGGCGCAAAGCAACGTCACGGCACTTTTCTTCGCTCCTACCGACTCTTCTCTTCACGAAGCCGAGTTTCCTAAGCTCTCATCCATATATATTACGGATGTGGGTGCCCCGAATATCACAAGTATCGAAAGGAAAATAATGAATAATCTTAGAGATGAAATGCTATTTTACGTACAATAACCAGTTCAACGCCACTTTTGTTACGAAACAGAGAACATTAAACACATAGAGTCCATTGCAAAAACTTATGATGCTAACAAACTAATAAAAAAGCGAATAATTTATTCCTAAATACATATTATAAAAGTATTAACCAACCTGTATTTTCCTCCATTATTCCATCATTCTACAATCCCTTCTAATTCTGTGTTGGTTGGACTGTGACACCAATGTTTCCCCGACTATGAATCCTCTTTTTTCAATCAATACTTTCCCGAGACTTGCTTTAACGTTAGCTTGTTGGACGTACACTTCTTTATTACTTTACTTCATTCATTTCTAACAATCTGTTAACTGTTCCAAACTGCTGTTAAGGTTCATGTTTCACAGCTCCACAAAAGGACATTCTTTTTATATATGTTTTTATAATTCTTTCCTTGGTATCCAGGCCTAGGTTTCTGTTATCTATCGTTTCCTCATTTCCTATGATATGTTTATTTTCTATAGCTTCCACCTGTGGCGGGATTCAAGAATTTTAGGAACGGATTCTTAACCATTGGAATATGCGATTTTGCATTGCGGTATTAAGTAAATGTTATGCGACCGTTCTAATTTAAAAGTTTCTTACAAAATTAATGTTATAGATTAGATTTATATTTGTTTGTAATAAGAAATATTTCATGATTCAACATTACAATTATATTCTTGTTGTAAAAAGTTGATCGTAGTACCTGTGCGAATATATTTCTAATACTATCGTATCAGATATAATAATGAACCAGTTCGGTAAAATTGGGAAATTCTAAAAACAGATTCGCGCGAATTAAGCGAAACAAAACATTGGTTTCTACCCAATCATTATGCGTGAATAAGAATGTTTTACTTAGAGAGAAAAATTCCACAGCGTCGAACATGAAAATGTCAGATTTATAAATATGAAAAAACTCCCAAGAAATGGAAATTCGCTATTTTAAATCCCAAAATCCCAGAATATGAAACTATGGTAAATGTCAGACTACCCGTTTATTAAACGTTTCGTGATATTAAGGAATACTTAAGTTTCAAAAGAGTCGAAGCAAGTAAAATTAAGGTACTCGTATAAGCTCTATTATGTAAATATGAGGATGTCCGTTATGAAGTCCCAAAAAATTAAATCGTACCCAGCCCACGCGACATTTTCTCTGTTACGGAAGAAAGCGTGGATACGTGCAAACATATTTAAACTCCCCCTTTCCCTCCTAAACAGAATTACACATTCCGAAAATATGGAGGGATGTTTTGAAGGGATGCCCCCGGCTAGAAAGTGATGAGATGTGTACAGTATTGAAAAAGCTGAAAAAAAGCGGGAGAAAAGGCAGAAAGAGCGCTGTGAAAAGGATCGGCCCCTTTTTGCGGTAAAGAAGATGGAATGCCGGGAAGTGTGTGTTCCGTGTTTAATACTGGCCCTGCGCTGCCCCTTAACCTACGGCCCACTTCCCCCATTCCCTTTACACAACCTCCCTTCCTTTCGCTTCGCTGGGCGCGAACGGTGTTATGGCATTTGGTCCGGTTTTCATTGTTGTGGGAAAGGATCGTCCTTTGGTATGGCAGCGTTGGGTGGAACGGAAGAAACAATTGAGTTTTCGCCGTGCGTGGATCTCGCGCTGTTTTTTCTGTCTATTTTATGCTTGTTTTATTGGAGGGATATTTTGAGTGTCATCGGTAACCCTGGTTTACGGGGTTCAATTGTTTTACCGCGAACGAATCCTCAATGACGTCACTGTGCGCTCGATGGGCCTCACGAGAATTCCTTTCCTCGACTTTACGATCCTTTCCGGTTCCTTAATTTTATATTTAACGGTTATTTTAAAGTAAATTTATAAATTTCGCAGTTCGATTCGAATCTCAATTTCAAATGCTTTCCTAAGATTCACCCAAGAGGTGTTGGTTTGAATATAACTATCTAATAAAAGGTGCAAGAATCATGGTTGATATGATAAAGTTAAGAGAGAGACGTATAATTTGGCGAAGATTTCCACACTATAATACAGTGGTATTTTACTTGGAGTTCTGTAAGGTAACTTGTCATTTAACTTTATTCAGAGAGATGTAAAATCGTTAATTACGATTGCATATATTGAATTATCCAGTAAACAAAGGTACAAAGTAATGGATACAATTCATCGTAATAAAACGCGGAAGAAGATAATTTTTGTAAGACATTTTTCAGGCTAAGTTTAGGCACAACTACTACAGCACATTTGCGTGTAAACATTTTATTATATGAATGGTTATGCACCAATTTTCCAGCATTCGGAAGAAGCATTTCAAATTGCTTAAAGTGTAATCAAAGTTTCTGTGAAAAAATTTCCTTCGTATTTCAATCAATTCAAGTCTAATGTAGTTGAAGAGGAAATGATTCTTATGCGTTGCACATTTGGCCAGATTCCATTTAGAGAAGATTTATAGATATTCCAGCAATCAATCTATGTTGTGATTAGTCTACCTTTACCCTAATGTATTCCTTCTCATGCATACTTTCATTAATTTAGCGTTGATCTGATGTAAAATATTGTATATGTATATTATTATAAATGTTCTTACCACTAATTTACATAATCGAGTCTCCCTGGCATCATACGTGTATATGAAAAATTTAAATTTGCGTAGAACAAGGCTTTTATTAATGAATAAAGTGGCAATGAAGTTCTTTCTTCTTTACCTAGATGTGAAATTTGAACAGAGGAGATTTAAGGTCAACTAGATATTAGTTATTTAAAAAGCTGTCCTTAACAAGCTGCAGTAATACATTAAAGATAAAATTAAAATTAATATGCGACTAGGCTTCGTGATACGCCATACTAAGGTGGTAAAGAAACAAAACTTTGTATGTTCCACAATATAGATTTTTTATTTCAATCAGTTTCGACTATAGATGGTGATCTTCACTTGAAAGTTTTGTTTCTTTACCATCTTACCATAAAGATAATTGTAATTATGTGGATTATGAGCCGTCTGCCACCATGGCGTATCTCAAAATTAACGTTATGAAAAGAAATATACGGATAAATCGTTTAAATACTCTTATTATAAGCGGTTAACAATGAAGACTTATATGTATTCGTGATACTTTAAGGTAAATGAAGCATTTTTTGCGGTAGCAACATCGATGCACGATCCATGCATTGATGTGATATTATCATAGGATACCAAGGTCCGGTGTTATAATGTATGCTTAAAAGGAACTTAAAGTCTACCTTATGTCCCGGTATTGTAAGGTTTTGTCGGAGTTGAATTGAAGGTTATAGTAAATCTCCATCCTAAATCATATACATAGGAGATTAACTATAATCTTCGCTTTAACTGTAACAAAACATTATAATACCCGGCCCAAGTATTTCAATTCATAAGATGTTTCCAGAACTTTAATTCGACTTTGACCTCTCTTTGATTCCATTTTGCTTATTTATATTTCAAAGCTAATCATCAGTTTTTCCTTATGTTAGTTTTTTACCTAATTGATCCTCAACGATATTTGCTTCGGCAAAAAATGCCGTGACGTCCAAAGTGGTAAAGTGTTTCAGCTCACATGGTTTTCGTATGCAGTACCATGATTTTCATTCTTTCTGTGGTATATTGTTTAATCTTGTGTGATTTCTTTTAATAACAGTTTTAGCATGCAGTTTCCCTAGATATCGGTTTAAGATAATCTTGAATTCCATTTAATCTTAAAATGCAGGAAACACGCTGCACCAGGAAAAACTTGCCTAAAATTTATTTAAATGTTGTGTAACACCACAAACAATACATTCAACACATTATACTGGTGTAATTTTATCATCACGACTGATATTTCACTAGTTTAACCTCGAGTCCGGACAAAAGTATTATACTATTTTTGTGATCATCTTTTGCAGAAAATTTCTGTGTATCATTATGTGATACCTAATGTTGGTGTGCTACTACGTGAAAAAAGTGTTAGTTAATTACAATATGCAACTCTCCTCCTCCTACCATGAGAATATGCAAGAAATTTGTACTATAACTAATGTAGGTATGTCAAATATTAGTTCCTCTGTCCACTGCACCACCAGCTTCTAGGTCGAACCTCCGTAGTAATCTCTTTGCTGCGTTGGTAACTTGTGGAGTCTCTCCTTGTTCGCTGGACGCAAAAATCAGAGCAGTTGTCAAAGTTATGATCTGCGGAAGTAGGGCCGCAGCAAAGTTGACGGAAACCACGTTTCCGACCGAAGCCCTCATACGACTGTCACATGCTCGCTCCCGTCTCTTCTCTGCTGGAAAACCGAAGCCCAACGCTCGACAACTTCTCATACTTGGCAAAATAAAAACCTTGGAAACTGTGCTCTGGCGAGAGACAAAGGTTTTCTGAACGCCAAAGTTCATATTATTGACCACATTATGTTCTAAAGTTTCCAAGAGAAAGGAGAATTATTAAGGTTTTTAGCACAAGGTTTCGAGTTTTAGTCTTCTTTCCCAAATTGGGTCTCTGTAGGATCTTCTTAGCTGGATATAATCTAATGCAGGAAGTATTTCATGGAGACTTTGTAGTCAGGGGTTTTTAAAAGTTAGAAACAGAAATTGCAGATTAAGCTGCGACGAAATAATCTTCCGCAATTGACACGTAAAATCCTTGTTAGCACTCCAGTTTTTCCAGTGTTTGACTATTATTCCCTTGTGCACAGTGATTTACCCTTTGGTAGCTCAAGTTCCTTCGACCTTTAAATAGTTGTATTATGTTTATTTTCAATCTTCGAAGAGAATATAATGTATCTTCTTTTCGCCAGGCGTGAGAAGGAAATAGATGCTTGTTTCGTACTTGTATATATTATTTAGGAATTCGCAGCCACAACATATTTTGGATCTCTTTACCTGGAAAGGTTTAATTTCTTCCGTTAACACTCGATCCGACCCTAGTAATTTCTAGTTATAAATGTGTTATCATACTAAATAAAAGTTTCCTAGAATGTGGGTTTCTGCAGCTTGCAAAAATAGCCATGAGCCCCAAGATAAATGTATATAGTTTCCTTCACTACTATCATTTACGTTTCAAAAGATTGCATACGCTTAATTGTAAATAACGGTTGGCTTGAAAAAACATCAACGTGCTTCTGTTATTTCTGCCCTAGTATCTATGGTACGATTTTGATTTTAACATTCGGTTGCTACCATCCTCACAGATAACTGTCGACTGAATAAAATATATATGTTACACTTCGTTGCTGCGGTTGTTTTTTTTTGCACTGAAATTGAGAAATCAGACCAAACTTGCTTACGAAGTTTGTAAAAATCACTCCTAGGAGCGTCGTATGACATCACTGATATCCTTTCAAAGCTATGCAATTCATAATGCATAGCGTTGCAAAATTTCCTTATTTCTTCTTCG
>KZ308283.1:131351-224383 GCA_000376725.2 Ladona fulva | reverse complement strand
CCCGAAGAGGCCCCATCCCGCCCCCCCCAATATCACCTCCCCCTCTGCATCTATCCCTCCCAATATTATGAGGGCGAGGAACACCTGTGCCGCAAATTGGATAAATGTGATTTAGGGGATTCACTGTTATTGCACGACCGCAACCAATGAATTGCCTATATATAGTTGATATAACAGCAATGAATATTTAACGAGGTAACCATTGCTCTTATTACGGACAACCTGCGCGGAGATGTTAATACTTCCCCAAACCGTTCTCCTATCTATGCTTTTATTTCGGTCTTTTTTTGAGGTACAATGGTTTCCGATCGTGGGATGTTTATATTTAAATTTTTACGACTTATTCAAAGCCACATAACGACTGCTTGAAAAGTGCTCCATACGATTTATATCACTCATCGCCTGTTACGTGGAAAAAAATCGATATCCATATTTGCGAAATTGAATAAAAATTTCATCAAATCGTAAAACTGAATGCCGTTTTACAGCAAAACTACGGGGAAAATATGGGACAGTTAAAATATTTAAAATCAGTTCGCTTTACTCTATTAACTTACTCAATATCAGTAGAAACAGCAATGGAATTTCTGTCTGCTGTGGATTGCGCGTACGTTTTGTAGGAAATTAGTTATAGTGAGCTTGGCAGAATCCGTTTGTAATCATTTGTTGAAAATGTAATGCTAATCACTCAAAAAGTGACGGAAAAGTCATAAGGCTCTACTATATATTGTTCACTATTGTTAATTATTTGACAGAAAACAAAATGAGAATGTTGAAATTTAAACGATAGAAATGCTACTACAGTCTCATCATTTAGTTAACGCTGCACTTGAATCCAGGGAGTTACAACTGGAGTACTTACAGGCAACTGCTGTAGTCATTCAATTTAAACTTATGAATTACGGTGATATTATAGACGGATTTAAAATAGTATAATTAATAACATGACTACAGAACTTTATAAATATAGACTGGATCATATTTGCCAGCAGTGTAAGTTTTCTCTCGGAAAATTTAAATATTGCTATGAAACCTTCAGGTTAACTTTGAAGAGAATCCGAAGTTCAAAATTCTGATGGAGCGTTTTAATATGTATAATTGTCTTTTTTTCGATTCCCAAAATGCGTGTATTTTTCCGCAGAGTTAAATAATTTTTATGAGTTTCTGATATTAAAATTCTCATGCAATAATTACGAATCTATTACGAATCAAAATGTTAGGCTCTATTCTGAATATAGCATAATCACAATCCATTAGCTAGTGGTAACATTTTTCTATTGAATAAGTATCATAGGTCATAGCTTGGGTAGTGAATTATGATGTTTAAAAGTTTCCATTAAATATATTAATAATCATAATTACTTTTCACTCCCATTAGAGGAAGCAAAATTGTGAAAAACAACGACTTCTGTTCCAAGAAATATGATGGGAGCTAAAATTTACAATTTTAAGCAAAAATTGTGTTCATCCCTGTGTAAACCATAGAATGTCACTTAAGATTTAGAGGTTTCTCCCCACCTACTTCTTCCACCACACACCTTCACACAAGATAAAGGTTTGACCGCCTCCGAAATGAAAGAGCCCTCACCCTCCTTACAGATGTCACAACAGAAAAACCCCACCCACACCTCCTCCACCCACACTTAATCCCCCCACACCTCCAGAAAAAAACAAAGCCCGAGCACTCACCTCTCCTATCCATTTCCCTGGTGGAGGTTTTGTCTCCGAAATGATCATTGGGCCTTCCCAGAAATCGGTAATCCGGAGCTTCCCGTTTGTCTCTGAGCGCGAGTTCCGCTTGCCGAAAGGCGGCGTACGAACGTTCCAACCTTCTTTTTCTTACGTCATTTAAGATATTGGCCCCTTCACTGAATTACCGCTTATCCAATCTTGGAATAAGTAATCCATTACAGGTTTAAAAACACTCCGTAAGCCGTATCTGGACAGGCGGAACTCGCGTTTAGAGACCAACGGGAATCTGCGGATCACCGATGTCTGGGGAAATCTCTCTGCGCATTTCGGAAACAAAGCTTCCATTTTCAAGGGCTCCACAATTGGAAATATTTTCCAATTACCATTTGTCTCTAAACGCCAGTTCCCGCTGCCGACATACGGCCTACGGAATGTTTTTAAACCTCTAATTCATTAACAGCTTTGCTCCTACCTTCTTTTTTAATAAGTAATCAATTCACTTATCTTAGCATTCTAGTCCTGCGGAGAATTCAAGATCAAACTACTTCTTTCGTGGTAAGATTAGATTCCCTCATTCCCTCTCCTAAGCTCTTTGTAGCAAATTCTGGTGGGTTGTTGACGGTTGAAACCAGTCTTGGGGCTGAAAACTACTCAGGCAGAATATGGTAAAGAAGAGCTCTGACGATGGCATCTACCTCTTTGGAGGACATGGTTCGACTACCGCCATCAACATTTCCTCACGTCTCATCGCTTTCGAAAAATTGCTTCCACATTTTTCCGCCTCCGCAGTTACCGTCTGCCAACCTTTGTATCCGTCCCCTTCTATTTCCTCTCTACATCGCTTTCTTCTCCCACACACAATCACCCCCGCACACGCATACCCGATCTCCAAGTTCTCAACAACACTTACAAATGTGAATAAGACGATTCTCCAATAGCTCACGAGAATAAGTGCACTCATAGAAAAGTAATTCCTCAATGCACTCGAAATAAAACATTTTAACCTTATAACTTGGGGAATATTGACGATAAATGATTGATGATGAGTTATTGATGTACGATCAATGTACTTGTATAACTCAAAGTAGACAGAGAGGGAAACATTCCAGTTTTTTACAAACTTACAAACAAACAAACAAACAAACTGAGAAGCGCGGATAAGTAGAGTTCCTCACGTCAGATAGGAAAGAGGAGAACCAAATACTATTGTATTAATAGAGGTTGATCACAGAAGGTTCCAGTTACAATATCTAGATTTATGGATGATTTGAAACTTGTTTACAGCTAACTTCAAGCTTTTATTCTCAGTCGGCCGCAATATCTATTCTCAGTTCAAGTAATTCAACATTTCACTGTAGATTCTAGTTTTTCAACATGATAATAAAAATATGCATGTCACTACAAACTTTGTCTTCATTGGTGTATTATATAGCTTTTTCTATCCTTGCTATTGAATGAGAGTAGAGTAGTATACAAAACTTCTCGAAAACATGGAGTTGGTTGAACGATCCTAGCGAATCGCAAGCCGTGGTTTAGGAATTATGAATAATTGTGAACATATCTAACAATTCTAATTCTGCAGTCTGCAAAACTCTCAAAGAATACACAGCGTCATTGATTAATAAATGGTTAACCTCCAACAAGAATCAAGGCTAACGAAACAGCGATCCTTGATATACCAATTTATAAAATAATGCACCACCCTCAGATATACTGTGGATAAGAATTAAATTACTCCTATTTTTAACTAGATACCAACGGTAACCAGCCCAAACTGGAATGAAAAAGTGAAATTTCTAAAACGATGTTTCCAAACCTCCTTACGGATATTTCGTTTATTTACTCTTCGTGTTATGTTAGTTGAGAGCGTCAAGAGAGACGGTAGGTCTTTGATGTCACATAAGCAGGTTTACGTGCCGTGTTAACACTAGCAATTACGGGAACTTTAATTTTTTACGATAAGTTTAGATTTAAAAGAGAGGGCACGACAAAAATATGAGAAAATACATTTAAATCCACGTAGAAATCCTATTCTTGAAAGAAGAAAGATGGTAATAACCTTAAAAATTGAGAACAGTACAGAATTACTGCTTTCTTACGTTCATGAGGTTGCGTAATCGCGTAGTTCTGAAGTAATGTTAGTTTAACAAAATATAAATAGGTTTAGTGAGTATGATTTTGTTTGTAAGTCACCCCACGATTGAAGGTAACTCAAAATGTGGGAAAATATTGCGGATTTAAAGGCGTACTTTACAACAAATGTTTTCAAACTGTCCGATCTTTTAAGATATAGGGCCCGCAAACTTAGGCCTGCGGTCCAGATCCGCGAGCGAATTGAATGCGAAACTGGAGAAACTCGCAATGAGACAGTTAATATTTCTATTAAGTTATTATCGAGACTTTTGTTAAATTTTTGTTGCATTCTCGCGTACAACGACGAATTCACTTCTTTTGATTTGAAGGGCGATAAATAATAGTCCTTCAGTTCCGGTCTACCTAGCACTTTCCAAGCTGTTGTGCGACCCGACTCCGTACAGTTCGAGGGACCCTGCCTTATAATTATTAAATTGGGCCACGAAAAGCAGAAATAGTTCTCAGAAACAAGGAGATGCGTGTTTTTTCCGTTGCTAAAAATATGTGGATGACATGACAAATGGGAAAATGAATTTCGAGTTAGTTCAACATTCTGGTTTTTTTAATAAGTGAATTGCATTTGAAAACGCGTGAAGAAATAGAATCTTGAATTATCATTGCGTCGTTCGTCAAAAATTTGTATTTATGATGAGCAGCTACAAAAGGAAGAGATGAACCTGATCTAGGTTTGTGACATATTTTGTGCGTACCTAGGGTTGCCATGCAGAGATCTGTGGGATGACTGGGGGTTTGGGATTCCCGTTTTCCCTTGGAAACCCTTTTCCTCCTTCCCATAACCAGAGGAAAGTTGCTCAAGAATCATGAAAAACTCTTATTGAACCGCAAAAAGGATACGATTTACTACTTACAATGAATCTCTTAGATATTTCCATGACTATCAAAATATACATTGTTAGCTAGTTCGTTAAAAATAAGTCAAGGTAGTTCCTTTTAATCACTTAATTTATATCAAGAAATTGCTACTACTTTAAAGAAATAAAATGAAATTTATTTTTAGAGACTCGCTGACCCTGTCAAATGCTTCAGAACAGCATTTTATATCTATTAAGTAATCAAAAATCTGGTTTGATCACAACCCCCTCACAATCAGCTACCGGGAGCTTTGGAGAAGAATGAAGCTTACTGTGCAAGATGAGGAGTGAGTTAGTTTGCTCTTGCTACTTTACTGAGCCAGAATGCATAACTGAATACACAAGTAAACCATTCAAACTAAACGAAGAAAGGAGAGGTGAGAGATAGGGCAGCATTTCATGTGGTAGTGTCGTTTAATGATGGAAAAAAGTGGTTTGAAGCAATACAATTGTACTTTGATGACTAATCATTTTGGTGGTACACGGTGAAAATAAAGTAAATCACTGGTCCTAAATTTACCGTTCTCAGTATTTAAAGAATTCTATACGAATGCGATACGTATTCTCGTTTCCTTACCGACACACCTTTTATGGCGTTAAGGAAACGATAAACGAAGAAAAAATATGTATAAATAAATAAATAAATAAATAAATATATATATATATAAGTAAATAAATAAATACATTTATTTATACAATATTTTTTGTTTAGCATTAGCACAGGAAAAAGATACTCATTTATCTTAGTGTCAGTCTTCTTCATGGGCTGTGGTAATAAGAATTCTTATTGAATATGTTTGTGTGATGTTGATTACTTTTAACTTCTGGTTTATTTGTATGCTGATTTAATAGCATAAGTTCGTTCTGTTGCGCTTTCACTGATGCACTCCGCTGACAGCATTCAGGAAACTCTGCATTCAGCGAACTTGTCTTACCTAAAAAGCCTCATTATCTCTACAGGTCTTTTAGCATCTAATGATGTACGGCATGCTGTTAAAACCAGTCTTTTAGCCGAATACTTTTCAGACAGTCGGATTCTCGTTCTTGATTCTTCCGAGTTCTAAAACATCGAGAACGGGCAGGGGAATGTGTTTGAATGGCCAGGGTCTAAAAAGGCGTTCGAGGGGACTCGTCAGAGTGTCGTCGCAGTCTCTACCCCGCCAAAATTCTAAGGGACGCATCTAACCGACTCTCTCCAAATGGGAGCCTGGCACGGGAGAACACGGAGAGGGGATACGAGACGGCCCGTGGTGGGGCCCACGTCTTCCCGCGCAGTCTCCCACTAGCTCCTCCCTCCCTTCCCACAATTCCGTCGCCCGCGTTGAATCGGGCAGTTGGCGCTCAGTCCCTTTCGCGTGTCTTCACAGCACCGGACTCATGACACCCTCTCTCTCTATTCCGGAGCGCTCGCGCGATATGAGCTTCGAGTGCCAACAGGAACTTCTTACTCTCTCGGTAACTATGGCTCGTCGTATATAACAACCGAATTTTCTCTCGAGACGATGTACACAGTTCTCACCAAAGATGAGAAAATTTCGTCGTCAAATTAGGCGAAACGCGTCGAAACTGTTGAATTTAAAAAGTTTTAGGATGTAAAATAGCCCACTTTTGGACTCACGCCAAAGTTTTTGAGTGCTCCGTAGTCGCCAATTGTACCCATTGAACTTTTGTAACGGGAGTGAACGCAGCGATTTGAAAAGTTTTCCGATTTGTTTGTTTGCGAACTGTTGGAAGCTGTTTGCCCCTTTCTTCCATGATCGCGCGCCGAGCGGAGTTATTAACGGGTGAAAATTTCTCGATGAGCGCTGGCCCAATATATTCCAGAGGACAGTCGAATCGTTCAACCACTAGCTAACAGTGTCGTGCGAAGTGGTGATAACGCATTCGATAGACCAAAACACGTTGAGAAAGACATAGACAGAGAGAGGGGGGTTTACGGACTGCAAAATGAGGGTCCGAGACGAGGACCTTTCTGGAGGAACGACCGTCAACGTCCGCCTGACGTGCCTCCTGGTGCTCCTGATGGCCTCTTCAGTGGCCGCTGGACATGGGAACTGGGATCCGGATGACCCAGGTGAGCGCCAACTCCTCAATATATTTTTATGCCGAGCAACACGTTTGCTCAACGGGTGCAACCCCTATGGTTGGCGTTTATTGAGGTGTTCTCCAAGTCGGTCGTGACATGTGGTCGGAATGTAACTCGTATAAGGTTGCCAATTCTAAATCACCATAGCTATATTCTATTTATGTTTCCACGGGGCTGCCTTTGGTGGATAAAAGAATGCTACCAAATGAACTTCAGGTTCATATGGTACGAAATCGTCTATTCTGATTTTCACGACTTATTCTCCCTTTTTATAAAGAGTTCAGTATTACCATTATCATACACGCTTTTCCAATAACCAGCTATTTGTAAAGAGATTGTTCTGTCATATTATCTCTAATTGTAGGAAGTTAATTAATTTCATTGACATTTTCATAAGAAAAAATCTCCGATATCTCATACTGCTTATGTTCCGGTATGGAAGGTATCCTTGATCTTTTTGTCAATGAAGGATAAGCTATATTTTTCTACATTTGTTGATAACTTTTTGGTAATTAATTATAGTTAAAAATAAAAGGGAATAATTACATTCTATAAATAGTTTTAAAATGAAACATTCGATAAAGTAAAGTAGTGAGTGAAATAATGGAAATGTTTTAGAATAAAATAGGATTTTAATCGAGCTATTTACCTTATAAAATTGTATCAAGAGGAATTTTAAGCAAAGTTCTGTACGCATATTCCCGGTATTATCTCGAAAAATATTTATGAGAGATGAAAATTCTTATTCTATGTAGGAAGGAGGGGAGCGCTTAACCTTTTGAGATGCTCATTTCATAATCTCTTTTACAGTTTCACTTATAGAAATAGTTGGACGTATTGATTTGCCATTATCCTGCAACAATGCAAAAGCAGACCAGAACCCACTCAACACTGAATGGAGCAATTTTCTTTCTCTATAAGTAATAGGTTAAACGTAAGAAATGGAAATAGCCATCAGTAAGGTCTATTTAGGGTTTCAATTGCTGAATAATAGAAATACAGAAATATAAGTCTTAATAAAAGTTACTTCTATCACCTTTCAATATGTTGTCATCAGTATGTAAAAATGTGCTTCGACAACTTAGGTAATTTTGCAGGCCTAGCCTCCACTAGGAATTGAATCCGTGACCGCTCTCACCGAAGTCGAACGCGTTGCCCACTTGGCTATCTGCGAGTCTAACCTTTCAAAACATTTAGGTCCCGAATTACCAACTTTGTCAAGAGAATAAGAGAAAAAACAGTTGTGTATGAAGTAATTACCCGGTCTTTCACTCTGAAAGTTATTTCCTCACATTTATATCCCTATATGTCAACGCCTTTTGGAGATAAAGCATTCTATATACCTATCCTCTGTACCAATCACTTTACATGCTTGTGACAGTATGCTTCTTCATACAGCTTCTCTCTTCTAATGTATATTTACCTCTTTATTAAGGGTTATTTAATATGATTTAATTTAGGATTTGAATGCAAAACCCCTGCGCATGAGGTATAGTTCCATATTCTATATACAGGTAGATACATTGCCGTTCATACATTAGTTCATTGAACTATTTAAGGCTATGCTCAGACATTTTAGAGCGATACCGAAAACTTTTCTTATTAATATACAAATGGCTTTTCGGGCACACTTTCGAACTCCTGAACTAAAAAGTAAAGAGTTTAACCGGATGCATAACCGGATGACCTTCTTAATCTTCCTAGTCGTAACTGAGTATCAGATTATATATTTTATGCTGTTAAATTTTGCTTGTAAGAAACCTCTGTCCCCACTTAAATGATTTTCAATGATTTAAATTTTGAGTTTCAATGGAGATAGTCTTTTCTTTCGTTTTGGAGTAGACGTTCAGCTATTATGGATTCGTGAAAAAAATGAATTATGTATTGTTTTTGATAATCGCAAAACTGAACTTTCGCTGGAAATTATATTCATAATTAAATTCCTTACACAAATTTAATAATTTGAGCCGACTGAAAATGTGTAATAATGAGAATTCATATCTATGGATAACTACCCAAATGTTCTGGGACATTTCACAATGCATAGAAATGTTAAAAATATTAATTGAAAAATATGATACTCATGAGCCTAATGAGTTCATCCATAGAAATCTATTCTAGGTAATTTCCATTTATCAAACAAATTCACGCACTCCAATCATTTCCATTTCATCAAGCAATGAGAATCGATTTGTTTAAATGTGAGGGTGTGAATAGACAAAATGTTGGCACGGTGCATTGCTTTGAGAGGGGGAAAAAGTCGGCGCATAATGCTCCAGTTTCCCTCTTGGATTCCCGTAATTAGACGACCAATTAATCTTACGCATTTGATGAGTGGCCATGCGCACCTTGGTTCGTTCGTTTTTGCGAGATGGGCTCATTTGGCGAAACTGCTAAACGCGCCGCTTGTTTGATGGATTAGAAAATGGATCCTCTTTCCGAGTGATTTATTCCGACCGCGATGAACAGATTCCAAAATCGAAATTCCTCCAAGATAGCATTCCCAACTGGCGAAATTATCGCGAATCTATGCCAAAACTAATACGCCGGTTTTTTTTTCAAAGCTGTTCTATTTCCCTTTGCCTCTTCCGTCAGCCGCGAACAAAAAACCCAACGGTGTGGCATATTTCCGAATCCCGGCGGATTTAAATCGCAAAAATATGAATGAGAAACAAGGAAAATTGGATCAACGTCTGACGCATGTTAAGATTTTAAGAGACAATTACGGATAGAAAAGAAAAATATTAATTTAGGGAAATAATCTTTTTGAGATAAAATGACTTATAGGAAAGAAACTTTTTAATAAGCACACATATCTTAAATCTAATAAATAATTTTTTTTTCCTTTTCTGGCTCTAAAGTTAGAGTATTATCCCAATGAAGAATGGACTTAGAGTAATTATCCTTGCGTTCATGAGTATATTATGGCCAAAACGAAAACTGGGTTCAAGCTTTATCTTTTCAACCTTCAATCTTTGCTATATGATGGTCAAATTTTTATACCTTAGCTGTATCTTCATAAAGCTCGTAAAAACAATTTAAAGATTTACTCCTATGATGATTAAAATAATGAACTTTATGTTTTCTCCGTCATTACTTGAGCATTAGTAGTATTTTGCTGTATCTTTCACATTTACTCAAAAAATACAACCGATAAATTTATTCCGGAAAGAGTCACTCCACGTCCGTCATCGTTAAACCTTTCGATTAATGCAAACACATTTATTTCCCTTTAATTTTCGCATTACTTTTCCCGTCATTGATAATTATCATTCTGAAAACGAAACTTACTAATGTTTACATTCGAATTAATTTGAACGGAAACTGCGATTGGTTTGATTTGAGGCTCGTAAATGCTGAATGTTTGAAAGAGATAATTACAAATTCCAGGAAACTATTCGTATTTAAGGGAATTTTTGTTAATGAGAGCGGTGAGATCTTCTGAAAGTATAATTTGAGTACCAATTGGATGCCGGGAGCACACGAAGTTCGTCTTCGCAGCGCGTTATCAATCCCAAGATTGGTTTGTGGCACCTCTCCAAGTTATTCTCTTTCCTGCCAATCTCTTGTTCCCCTCGCCGTTCCTCCTAATGTCTTCTATCACTTGAAATTCGTCAGAAATCTTCGTCTGTATTTCACATTTTCAACGTTGCATTCCTTGTAATCTTCGGTGTACTATGAACAGGGTCTAGCAGGTAGCATTTGACCTACTAGGAGCAGTTTGTAAGAAGTGGAATTGCATAACAACTAACTAATGTGTAAACTTAAACTCATAATCATATTTCTCCTATATTAAAAATTGATGGGGAAGAAAAATTCCCAAAAATTGATCCCTTGATTTCGTCTCTAGCTTCTACACAAGTAAATCTTTCAATTTTAAGTACTCCCTTCCCCTCGTATTTTATAGCTCAGACGAGAAAATGTCGAAATTAATTCTAAAAGTAGGAAAATTTGAAATTATCTTAGATATTATTAATGCATTAAATGAATTATTTATGATTTTTTATAAATATTTTTTAATTGATAGGACTCCCTAAATATCTAATTTCCCAACCCTTTTCTGTATTAATAATAGTATATTTTGAAATGATGCGATAGCTGAGGTCATTTACAACACATGGGCCTCCAGTGTTAGTGGAACCCTAGACAGCTTTCACCAAGAAGCGGACGCACTACTCACTTGACTATCCAGGAACTCACCGCCCTCTATAAATTCTTTCAGGATGTCTTGTAGAGCATAATTATAATCATCTCTGAATCGTTATTTATTTAAATATCTAAACTATCATTTTTAATTCTTTATTATGCTTATTAAACTTAAGGCCTTAAGCTTTATGTTTATTTTTATGTATCTTTTAGGTTACATTTGATTTTTGTGAAATTTAATTTGTCATCCGTTTCTCATTCAATGAAAAATGGCGAAATTGTAGTAAATGATGCCAATATCTTCATATGTTCTCTGTAGTTCATCTGTTGGATGTTGAGAATACATGTAATGCTAAGTATTTTCCTATGTCAGTGTCAAAATTTATGCTTATTAGGCCCATTTCAAATTCATCAAAGAGAGAGATAACTAAGAATCTGATCGGTAGGTGGACCCTGAAACGCGGTAACGTTTATTGTTACTATCATTTTTAATCGTTGATGTCGACTACAAATATTTTTAGACTACGAAATGTCTATAAAAGAATGCCATTATTGAGCTCTAATACTTTATTACCTGTTTATTATCTTATCCAGCATTTTAGAGTCAACAGAGCTATAATAGTTGGGAAGGAATTAATATTCCCAATTCTCAGAGATTCAAGTGACAGGAAAAGCTGCATTCTGAATGTTATACCCTACACCAACTACAAACTGAGTTTTAATTCATTTTATAACGTGCCCATCGTTTGCATATGAAGTGCAAAATTGCGATACTATTCTCGATAAGCGTGCGGCTTTGGTTAGGACATATGGCTACCATCATTGCATGTAACGTTTTGATATTTTACTGTGGGTTTTGTTCTTATTTGCGGTTTTGTTAGTGATTTATCTTAATATAATAAGAATTTATAGGAATAGTATAAGGAAACAATATAATTACCAGAATAATCTTGCCATTAACTGGAATTACAATAATTCCTTTGAGTTTACTTTTAATTTTCATTCACTGAAATACATTTTATAATTTCTTTTGCTTTAATAACACTATTTTGTGGATGCGCAATCGTTCTTATTTCGTTTATAAATATCTTAAGTCCCCATCATCGACGATTCATGATTAATTATTATCCGTAACATTTGTGCTAAAGCAACTAGAAAACTCGGTTTCGTATTGTCGGTAAATGTGACGAAAAAGTTAGAGAACGATGTTATTCTCCATTTTCGTCCAGTGAATATGATAGGTTCAAATACTATGTAATCTAATCTTCCGGCAGTTCATTACACTTTGGAAAAGCTGTTTCTTTTTCGTATTTTGATTCTTGATGAATTTACATAAAGTAACTAGGATTATGTTCCGGTATTTCGTAATGTTCAGTAATATTTAGTGATAAATTTTAGAAATCTTCGCGCATTTGAAAACAGCATCCTTGTTTTACAGTCAAGTTATATATATGCTTTATGTATCAGTATTTCTCGTTTCTTGGCGAAATGCGAGTATGTACAGAATATATTTGTAATACTTTATAACATTCATTATTCAGGGAAAGAAATATGTTAACTACAGCGGATAGCAACATTGATTATCTTCGTAATCGTTAAAAAATTTCATATTTAGCGTCATTTTATCTAAAATCTAAATTTAATATGGCGGATGACGTTTTTTCCCGGTAAGTTCGTGCAAGCTTAGAACGCTGTTCCTTCCCTCAGAGATATCATTCCATTTATATCAGTGTGTTACCTGGATTTATGCCATTATTTTCCCGTAATGCCGTGATCATAAACATTACGGAATAGCAAACACTAACGCTTACATCTCGCAGAAACGGACTCCTACGATCCCCGTTCGACGCCCGCCCTCGACCCCCGAACTTCGCTCCGGCTTCCGTGGCCACATTTTGCGTTCTCGCGGATGAAAAATCCCCCGGGATTATTCCTCCGCTCCCGAGGGCTCGTCTTCAGGAAAATTGGAGGCCTTTTCCTGCCTCCTAAATTTCCTCCGGCCATATTAAGGCACTGTCGGCGGGAGGCACCTTAGCTCTGAAAGATTTTCGCGTCAGTGTTACGAAAATTATTGGCCGTAAAAATCCTCGCCCGCGTTCCTCTGAATGCACTCGCTCGGTGCATTCTCCACTTTTATATTCCGGAATGTATTTGCACCAATAAATGCGGGGATTACTCTTTACCCACCCTCCTTTCATAAATATGCTGCGTGGTCGCTACCCATTCGATGAAAAAGAGATTAGAGAAGGACCAAAATCTGATAAGTGTGCAGTTTTGCGGGATAACAATTATTATCGCCTTAATATGAACTAATTTATGGTTTTCGTAAGTGTTTCCGTGGAGAGTATGAATTTTTAGCGACTCTGCTCAACTTTGGAATGGTTTGGAGGATGGATCAGAGATTCTAGAGGAAAAATACTTTCGTAATGATGACTGTCATAACCATTTCGAAGGTGGTAATATTCTGTAACTGCTGAGATGGAAGATAAATTTCGAGTTTATGTCTTATTTTAACTACACAAGGTTCTATGCGCTGTTTATTACATTCTTAGCACCTTCATTTGGTTAAAATGTTAGCATGTTGTTTTTACCTATCACAGCCTCTTCGTTCAGTCTTAATACCTTCTCCAGAAACTTTTAATAGATTACAATTATTATACTAAATTTGTAAAGCATTTATTATTTTGGTTTAAACAAGCGTAATTCACGTAGCTGAATATATTCTGTTACATTTAATAACTTTTACTGATGATAAAATCTATACATGAAGCCTTTACTTTTGGGTCTCCATACCTGCAAAATTCACTATGTAAAAATTCCACTTTAAATACTTTAGTACACAACTGGTTTTGAACCATTCAGTTAATCATCAGAAGATGAAAGGTGATTTGCCGTGTGCTACTTATTTTGTGATGAGGCATTCTTTGTCAGTTTAATGTTTCTTAAGGAAGAATTGACAAGGATAGAAGCTGAAATCTTCATCTATATCGCCGGTACTTCGGTGCATTAAAGGAGCTGAAATATGCCAAAATGCATAGTTGTTCGATTGTTAGTTGTTTGCATAATTATTTTTTCAAACTTTGGACGATATACCAAAAAGTACACTTTATAATATGTTCCAATCATACACGAGGCAAATTAGTCAAATTTCTAATCCTCTCATAACTCTCCTTCAACAATATCTTTCATTACATTATTAAATTTCTTTAGATTTAGAATAAAGTGCTATTTAATGTTAGAATAGTTGAAAAACTCGTGTATCTTACAGGCTAAATTTTGGATCGCTAGACTAAGAAACGTTAATCATTGTCTTCTTAAGCTTCGATCTAAAGTTTCATCTTAAAATTATTTAACATATTACTTTAATCATATTCCTAATTGGACTCTCTCCTTAATACCAATTCACGATTCACAGATTGCAGACATTTCTGGAATCGTATTTTAGAACATCCAAAATTTACATGTTCAATTAAATGTGAAGGAAATTGGAATCAACTCACCGTCAGAAACGTTGGGATAGGTAGTGGATAAGTGCGTAACAAGATATTCTCATTTCTGTTGGTGAATTCATTGAGCTTGGCATATGTTCTCCCTTAATATCCCTTCGTTTTGCAAGCAACTTTGAACTCTAAATTTGTCTCATAAATCACCTCAAAGTACCAGTAATGATTTATGAAAGAAATTCGGATGAAACACGGTTGTTTTGGATGCTTCAGCATCTGGATGGTGAAAAAATGAATCGGAGGATCGGCCCCAAGACGGCTGCGTAGAGGGTGCTTTCAAGACAGGCTTTGCATTTGCGATTTCTCTGGAATCATCATTAATCACCAGAAACGTCTCACATTCTAGCTTAAACTCGCATTTTACTTTTGTTTCGCCTAATACCCCGCCATATTGCTGGTCCTAAGTAATTGCAGTCAGAACGCCATCATTCATATCTCCCTGTACATATTTCCGACCAATTTCACGCAGAAACCCCAGAGCCCTTATTAACTGTCAGAATTATTCAGTCCATCCTCGCATTCATGATTATGCGTTTCATGAGGTTTTCCTGGTGTGTGGAAAAGTTCGGAGCTGCCCTTGAAAACGGTGCGTGCTACTTAATGGACGAAAGCGACAAGGAGTGATTTAGCAGCTCGCTCGTGACCGTTATTCACGGATGAGAGTGATTCTGCGTAGACCTCACTGAGGTCCAAATATGGATGGATTATGGAGTTGCTTAGTGGCTGGAAAACTATTGATGTAGACGGCTGAGCAGTAAGAGAGATCTATTCAAGTTTTAGCTAAATATAATAGTTTATGTCGTCTATATAAGAGCGAAAACACTTTTTTGTGCAACATTTCTGGATGATTTTTTTGAGAAGATAGCATTAAGACAAAAAGAAAGGGGTTTAAGTAAAAATATCCATGTTTCTATTTCTTCTACAATTACCGTGACTAATGTCCGACACCAGTGGGAATCGAACCAGGATCTAGCAAAACGCTATCTCTGAATCTCCTAGTATCGTAATTATTTTAACAATAAATATCTTATGGAAAATTTAAAAATTACCAAACTTAAGAAGAAATTTCTGAGGACATTGAAACCCCTAGCAAGCAAAATTAAGAATCAGTTACTTTCATGCATCTTGTTATTTCTAGCGTATAATATTAGTTAGTAATATTTGACAGTTAATATTTTGACACTTTAACTAAAAATTCTTTGGAAGGACCTGAACAATTATCTATTAATAAATTAATTAAAAATAAGTTAATTATTTCATCATTCCATTTTTAATTAATTGATAATAAATAATTCATTTAAAATAAATTGAGGAACTGAAAATGGCCACGAGATTTCGAAAAGGTTCCTACCAGAAAATCGACGATTTCGCACCCTTCATCTCTTCGACAACTTTAAAAGTCTCTACGAAAGAAAGTATCGATTGCCAAAAACATCAACGTGAAAACATGCGTGGAAACATGAATGAAATGATGACGATCCCACTTATTTCCAACTTCTACTGATAAATAGAGCCCATTTCTGAACTTCGGAACTGGATAATCTGTTTGACAGTTAATTTCGGTAAACGGAATTTTTAAATAACTTTGTAGGTACAAACAAAGCATGGGTGGGAAACGGAAAGAAAATTAAATTACTGTTGTCTAATTTATTGTCATGTGTGAATAGGTAGGTAGAAAATTTAGCAAAGTAAGAAGCGGAGTTTCATGTCATTATCTTTTGAAGAAATTAATAATAAGATATATTGGTATTTTCATTTAGAGAATATTTATGTATAATTTTATTAAATGACAAAATGCACCCCATCTGTAATGTGCGGAAAGCGTAGGGGATCCGATGGATGAATCGTGCATCCGCGATTTCGAGAAAGTTTAGCTCAAGGAAACAGGATTTGTTAAAAACGTGAAGAAAAATTCTCAGATGAAAATTACCTCAGACGCAGGTGGGGAGTCCTTGAAATAAAGAAGATTAGAAGATAGGCTGTGATTGCTTGATAAATTCAGAGAAAGTACATTGAAATGAATTGGTATCATCTGACCCCCCTATGTGTGTACACATGTATGTGCCACACTCATTTAGGGATACTTAAAAATATCTTTATTTCATAGTTGTTGAAATTCTTCGTTTCACCTTCGTAAACCGTCACTTAACTTGGTCCTCTGCTATGAGATTAGTGGGTTGTATATATGTTTATTGGTAATTCTAAACAAAAATACAGCAACAAAAACCTACAAACGATACCTAATGACAATACTACGATAAAAGTCAGTTACTAAAATGTGAATTGTATAAACGGAGCAGAAATATACCGATTCATAGAATATTACCAGCATTTACTTTATATCTCCATTACGGATGAATGTAGTTTTCATAAATGTTCTTCATTAAGTGAGCATAATTGGACGAATATATACATTTCGCATCATGCATATGAATTTTGTAGTCAAATGGTGAGCTTTGCTTTTAAGATCCATTTAGTTACTTCGCAAAATTTGTATCCTAAATATCGATCAATTAAATAACGCGATATGGGTTGAATACAATACATGCGAAATATTAATTATGGCTTAAGCCTCCATTATTTAGTAATAAGTTACATGGAAAACGTTGTTTATTTTACTATTTTCTGGTTATGTATGTCACGTATATCGTGAAGAGAATATATTTTCTGGTAAAATAATATATTCTGTTACGTAGTAAATATTTCAGTTTTTTAACGAACTATTCACAACGAACTATTCTATTTAAAAAAGTTTATTTCAGTTCAGGTAAGAAATATTTTATATGAAGTCGATTACGAGAGCTTTAGCTAAATGCTTTCGTTAGTAGTGGTGTTGTAATTTCGTTTCACGCATGATCGTCTATTCTTGGTATATCTTCGGTCGTATTCGGTGGTAGTGATAAATATCCATATAGTATTCGCGTTCATAGTGAACTGCGATAGCTTTGAAATGTCTAGCATGTCACGATTCTCAATAGTACATAAATTCATAAAATACCAAAGAATAATGAAAAACAAATTCACTTTTCATTTACAAAAAATTCATACAAATTCATTTTCGAAACAAAAATTTTATTCTACGGCAGTGGTTTCGGACCCTTGGGCAATCATCAGGTATACAAAGGTAAAAGTCCGCTTACTTTTTTTCTTTACGATGGAAAACTACCACAAAGTCGCGGCAGATTCGATGGTTTCTATTTTAAAATACCCTTAATATTTCCCATTCTCTGATTTTGACGTCTTTCCTATGCGTGCTTTTGGCGCTTCTCAGAACTTTGCTGCTATCAATAATATGTTTACATCCAGTTAATTAGCGTACGATATACTAAGGGATGATTGTCATTCTTAAATTACTTCTTTCATACATACTATTATTACGAACATAATGTACTCCATGATGTGATCACTGCTTGCGAAAGCACGGCAATCTAATGTATTTAAACCAAGACTTCTGCTTCCGAAACTAATTTAATATGGGCAATGGTAATTAGTTGCAAAATATTATCCTGCTATATGATGCATTATGCAATTGAATTGAATCTTTCAAATATTTCTCCATTTTATATTTCCTAAAAGGCTTCTAAACTATATTCGCATTAATATCGGCATATTTTCCTTCATATTCTGTATGATGCGGGTGTTATTTTGATATCTGCAGCACGCTGGAATTAACCTGGTATTAAACAGGAAATAGAACTTCCATTCTGATAAATTACGTAACATTTTGCTCGTTCCACTTCTTTGAAGGTAAATACTACATGTAACAGAATGAATAGCTTGTAATGAATGAAGTATATTTGTATGCATTGTCAAAGGTTTGATTTGCTATCCTTCACGGTCTTTACTCCCCGCTTTACTATCTGACAACATTCCAGTAACATTGATACGGTTAAAGACCAGATTAACACAAGAAAACTGTACTCACAAATGCACATATGAAAGTCGTCAATACGGATTTTTTCGCTCATTTTTTAATTATTCCACTGTACTAACTGTAGTATATGTGGATCGAAAGTTCAATCCGATATTTATGATAGCTTTTTCAATACCTTTAACATTCCAACGGATCTTTTAAATATGAATGAGTGTAACTGAAAGCTTCTCCGATTGTGGTAATGGCTCTATAACACATTGCGCTTTTAATGAATATGTTTAAATCTATAAATTCTAATTTAGGTCTATGAAATGTGAAATTCAGTATGCAATTCGCCATCTAGCGCAATTAATCGTTTTAGCTCACCATTATAGCAGTAAATAGCTGTTTTTTGGTTCTGTCAATACGCTTTTACTCATATTAATCATAGCCATCATAGTCCTGAAAGCCGATATTAAATATGAAACTGGCGCTATTCACCTTCTACTAACTCAGTTCCTTATTGAAAAACTGATAAGTCATACTATAAATTAGCATACCATATATTCACCATTTTACTTTAACATTGTTTAGTAATAAAATATGATGGAACTTATTCCAATAGAAACATTTCCACTGAAGGAAAAAACCTGATTTTTTTTGAAAGATTAGTGTCTGAAAAGTATACAGTTTTCTGATTACGAAATTTGTAATGGTATTTTTCTTATTGAAAGATGCATATCAGTGAAAAATCTTTACCTTTACTCAGAAATCTGTTGATCACCATCGCCAAACAATTCACCATCAAGAAACTACTAGTATTAATTTTTACACTGAAAACGAAAGTTCTTGAAATTCATATGATTTGGATCTTAGAAATATAGTCAAAAATCTGAAAAACATGAAGGCCTCTGAAGAGTATAAATGGATGAACATCTACCATAATAGATCAGAATCGACGAGAAACAAAAGCGTCAAATCTCCGTAAGAACTCTCTGTATTTTTTCATTCACATTCCTTGAATTATTAAGCTATTCCCAGCTTCGAAGCGTAGGGCCTAGCGCTCTATACCGGTGACACAGGTTATTTTTTCATAATTTTTGACGTTTGTATGTTTTATGGCATTTAAAATTATAAAGTTATTTAGCTAATTAAGGACTATTTTAAAATTTTTATTCCCTAAAATAAGTTCTCCATCTACATGGTTAATAACAATTATGGAAACAGCATCCTCGATTCTAAAATCACTACATCTAATTTAGAATCGGTTTACGTAAGTTTGGTAGAGATGTATTTACCTAGTAAGTTCTACATTGGAAATACGTTTGTAAGAGTGTACTTCCGATTCAAGCTTCAATAGCGGAATCATTCCACTCTACAAGTTCTTAAAAAGGAAGCGATTTCTCAAGTGAAATCTCTCAATTTATCTCCAAAAAATAAAAGACCTGCTCCGTTTAAACGTTTAAATATCTGTTTGACTATTCTAAGTTCTCCTAATTTACCCCCTACTGTCTTCAAATATTAACTAAGTCTTCAAATTGTATATGAAACATTCCTGGAATATTTTTACAGATACCATCCTATTGAAGCTCACTTAAAATGAGTGATTGGTTGTTATAAATAGAACTTTAAATATATTTGCAGTATATTTTGATGAAATCACATAGTGAAAAACGTATCATCAATGTTCAGTGTTATATTCTCTACGTGCTTATTAAAAGTAAAACATTTTACCTTATTCTAACTAGAAAATGTTAGCATAATTTGAGGAACTGTATGTACTTTACAATACATTTTCTGGGCTTTTAAGAAATACGTTATAAGAATCCAAATTAGTATTTGTACATTTGGTAATGATGATAAGTGTGTGTGAACTATGGCTTAAGGGTACCAAATCGTCGAAAATTCATTTCCACCGTAATTCTCCTTTGCGATTCAATCAATCAAATGTCGAGAAATACAGGGGTTTTTCCACTATAACGTTGATTTCAAGTTTATCCTCATCGAATGAAACTTCATTCTGAAGAAAATATTCATGTAATATGTGCTTCCAAATGTTTTATTATGTGCAAGTGTAGAATAGTTATATTCTGAATCAGGCTGCGCCATTTGTTTATCTCTTGAATTGATTAAATTGAAAGACGATATTTTTTTCTGGAATATAGAGAGAGAATAGAGAGGCAGCGCATGAGCTATGGGTCCCTTGCAAAGCTCGAATAGGCAAGTATTAGAAAATCATGCCATCAAATATTTCCTTTCATAACTTTCTCCTAGTTTTTTATTGAATAATGGACAATTTATTTTCAAAACTTCAGGAACATTCATGCTCCTGAAAGGCATATTGGCGTGATTGACTTTATAGTGTTTTTAGCAGTTCTCTCTGAAATTCAGGGTCGATAGCCAATTTCTAGTACACGAAAACTACATTTCTGTCACATCCGTACGGACTGAATAGGCATTCATAAAATTAAGCCATTTTCTAACCTCGTTATTTTCGAATGAGATTATAGCTCAACGCGATGGCGCAGATCGATGAGTTAATCATTGAAAATGGGCTGAATAATCAACACATAGCCAAATGGCATTTTTATGCACGTTAAAATACCTATTGGAGCATTAGGCGTCTTGAATTTAAGAGGTCCAATTCATAAAATTGAAGGGAAAATATTCATTTTAACCTTTCAATTACGTATCTGCGCCATGGACATAATTGACCGTCAATGCTCCCGATTGGCTTATTTGGTTTTGTTTAAAAGTAAAGTAGCGATTTCCATATTCCCCCATTATCAGCCGTGCCAGTTGCAACGGAAAATTCGTTTAGTGAGATTTGCTCTCTTCCAAATCCGCGGGTGAGTCGTCGATTCGACGTTGGTGCGGTTTTTTGTCTCGTCCAATCGATCCTCAATACGGCTTTCATTTAAATTCCAAATAACGAACAGCAAAGATTTGCATTCGTCGATAATTAAGGTATTTGTTAGTTTCATTTTTTAACCAAGGTCATTTTCATAACGGATTAGACTACTTATGATTCAGACGGACATTTGGCTCAGTTTATGAAAACTTTGTCCCAAAACATTTACATGTCCTGTTTACCAAGAAGTTAGTAAGGTAACTCTCGCCTACTTATGTACGTTATTTCCTTCTTTTCAGAAAGCTTGCATACTGACATTTTGATAATTGAAACTATTAGGTATTAGTACTACTAGTAAGCAGAAAACAGAGAGTTCCGGTATGGAGGTGAGACTATTAGTCAAAGTTGCTGCGCATTCCAAACCGAACCGTTGCCACCGGGTCCCACGACCTAATCGCGACGGGTAATTCCTAAATAAATAAATAACTTATAACGCGTCACCCACTCAAAAAACCTAAAAAAAAAAAATGTTCCTGCAAAATTAAATTTTGTGATAGTCTAAATTGGAATTCTGACGAAAATGTTTACTGATTAGGCTTTAGTATCATTGTTACTTATTCAAATTTCGTATAAACTATCCACTATAGTCTCTCCTCCTGTTTAGTAGAACATGAAACATATTTTAGTATAATACTCGTATATCCAGTTTTAGTCACACCACAAGTACGAGAATAATAATAGAATTAAGAGGAATTCGAAAATTTACTATTTTGTATACATTCCATGCGTTCTGGTCTAACACTGTGGAACACCATTTAAAACAAATCAGACACGCACTTCGCATTTTCCACAAAATGTATTAAACGCGATCGGTTTGAACCTCAGGATGACCGCCACGGTCGAAACCAATCGTTTTTAATACATTTTATGGAAAATACGAAGTAAATTTATGATCTGTGTGACTATTTTTTGTTCGTTGTATATTAGTTATATTAATAATTTCATATTGTACCTACATTTATCATGTTCTTAATTGCAAATTTAAGTGTTTTATATTATTCATAGTATAGTTATATTTACTTCGAAATAGTATTTAAATGTAATAATTTATAATTTTAAATTAAAATGAAATACTGTAAAGTTTGACATTGTAAACCGACGTTGAAAGTTTTAGTTTTTAATCGTATTTTATGATTAGAATGACTTCCCTTCGGGAGGAGTTAGAGAAGTTTTCCTTTCGACTACTAGGTGGCTTGGGTGACAACTCGACTAGGCAGAGGTGTTTATGCCTTAATTCTTCCCTAATGATAACTACCGCCTTGTCTATTGCCTATGTCTTCCGATATATGTAAAGAGAGAATAAAGAATAAGAACTACTGTTAAACCTGCTCAATCCTATAATAGATCCTAGGAGATAGAGCTGCTATATATTTTAGTCAAAATTTCATGATGATCTCATTAATCCTTATGTAGTGTTATGTAAGTTGGTTACTTAAGAGTTTAAAGGATTCCTGTAAGTAAAAATAATATATAATCCTTAATCCCAAAAAAGTCCATCTTTTTCTTCCTACCCTTCGTGCTTCCTTCGAAAAGGTAACGCGAATTATAAAAAGATATCCTCCAGTAGGCTATACCTGTAGGAGAGGAAGTTGTGTACGGCTGCTATTAAAAGTAGAGATTTAAATACTCCTTAATCCGTTGGCACGTGCAACCAAAGCTACTCTGATTAAGTTCAAATAACCCTGCGGGACTCAAAGAAAACCTGCATTCGTAGAAGATCGTTCTTATTTCAATAGCTGAGCAATTATATTTATAGGCTTTTATTCTTCGACTCCTATGGGCGATAGCTCAACCGCTGAAGGTTTCCCTGAGTCCCGGATTCTTTGAATTACTTCATGTCGAAGATTTAGAGAACATTTAAATACCTACTTTTAAAGCCTAAACCTCTCTTTTACTGATCCATTGCAATTCAGATTAAGGACCTTTCTAAATACATCAAGCGTTATATATGTTTAATCAGTTTCTAAATATAGGAAAATTATTATTGAGCAAATAGGATACGTAATGGTCACGTTATGAAGACAGTTCCATCTTCGCGTGGAGATAATATCGTTTCACGTCATGTGCAGAACTCATTCTGACGTCGTTCTTTCTGTCGTGAAGATGTTCTTCTGTGAAGCTATTAAGATCATCAGATATCGTCAGCCATAGCGTTATATTCCTTTGCTTATTTTTTATTTATTATATTCAACTTTTCTACCTATTTTCTCTATTTAATATTTACGTGATAATAGGTATCAACCCACAAAAATATTAAATAGAAAGAAAAAGAAGTAGAAAAGTATTGTTTGAAGATAAAGTTAATGAAATGTTATAAATATTGTAGAAATTTACCATAAATTCCGAAAAAATATATATACATAATTCGAAAATATTTCTAAAACATTAATCGCCCTTCCTTGAGAGGACGTAGTGCTTGTCATCAAGACTTTCATATCACCGTGGACAGTGCGACGGAGTTTTCGAGACCCCTTTATTCACCAAGGAACGGGAAATGGAATTTCGGAAACTCGAGTCGACATGACGTTAAAATAACTTTTTTCTCCGACTCATCAGCAAATCGATCGTTTCATCAACAAACACTCTTCCGATCATCCCCGAATCGCTCATTCGTTAAAAATAATTGCAGTAATTGGCTTCAGACAATCGCCACGGAAGAATTTCAAAAGGGGGAACAATCATTTCCGAGAGTTTGACACGCCTTAACGATCTTTTTTTCTCTGAAGTTACCGGAGCGAAGCGTTCCGTTGCGAGAATAAAAAGTCTTTTCCGCACTCGGAGCAGTGGACTCAGAGGAATAGGGGGCGCGCGTGGGTGGGCATCTGTGTGTATTGTTGGCTCACCTGGAGAAGTGGGCGTGAAGAGATGGGGAGAAAAATGGGAGTGAAAAGTGTTCCTCCCAAGCCTCGAACCCCTTCCCATCGATCCGCAGCCGAGACTGATGAGCAGAATATTCTTTTGAGAGACGAAAAATGAACCGAAATCAAGAGAAAAGTCCCTCCTCTGTCTTTTTGCCTCAGCGCCTGATTTTATTTCCCCCTTTTCTCTTTGTGTGTGCGTGTGTTTGTCTGTTACTGTGTGCGCACTCTCCAGCGCTCCCCTCCTTCTGGATGCCACTTCATTAAAACTTAACGAGTCCTTTTTTCCGACGGACAACGGGATCATTTCGTTCCTTATATTCCGCCCCTCTTCCCTCCATTCTTCCCTTCCCTTTATTTGTTGATTGGAAAATCCCTTTTCTTCAGTTTCCATTCGATGGTGTGCTCTTGCCCTCTCTGCGTCTCCGGAAGGAAGGAAATCCGTACGTTTTAGCGTCGAACGTAATAGCGCCGGGTTGCGCTATTGTGGACTCTCTCGCTCTCGATTCCTCCGTGTTCAAATAAACAGTTCGTCCGCTCCGCGATACGTAGAAAATCCATGGAGGAATTCTTCGTGTTTCCTCTTTTGTTTTTTATTAATAATAGTGATAGACCTTGCAGTTAGAGCGTAAATAGGAAGTTCTTCAAGTGGTAATTCATGGAAATCTTCCACGTTTAATACATGTTTAAATGATTCATGTTTAATACAAATAATACAAAACGTGTAAAATTACTTTGGTTAATTCAGAGAGCTTGGTTGATCAATGCGTATAAATCTCAACTGTTTAAGTAGATCAAACCTTTGTTTAAGTTAACTTCTTGAGATTCCCATCCTCGGTCCTAAAGCATTTGAGCAACGGTCACTAATTTGTCAGAGCAAATCTTTCCGAAATAGATTGCCTTTGGTTGTACCTTCTCATAATCCCGAATACAACATTTGTCGGCAGGGTTCCATATAATACCTGAATACTATAGGTGAGGTATGAAAACGCAAACTAACATCGTTCACGAACATTTTCTTTGCTACTACCGGCTATTCATTTGACGAATCCGACCTATTCTGTCATATGAAACTGAAACGCTCGCAGTCATAATGCTGCGAGTATATAGCATAAAGGAACATTAGCAACAAAACACTAATATGCATTAATCACCGAAAATTGTAATTACAATTTTTGTGCAGTTTGATGCATTAAACAATACCAATATAACAAATCTTAACTAAGTGTAGAACATTTAAGTGTAAAGTAAACATCCGATCATAGAAGAAAAAATCTTAAGTCTGACTGCGACAAAATGAGCATAACGTAATTCTAAAAATACATTTTAATACATAGAATTGAATGAAAAAATAAGATTTGGAATTGAGCAAATCTAATATTACTCATGTAATTAACTTTTAACTACTCCTGTACCTAGGTATTATTATAATCAAAGAGAAATATATTCATTTATCACTTTCAAGGTATTTTATTACAAATTATTCGATCCTTTTGTAGCATTCGTGTTTCTATATACGTGGATCATAGTTAATTTAAGTATATGTGAGAGATATTCTTCGGTTTTCTAGCCAATTTAGAAATCAACCACGGTAATCCTGTGCCAACCGTAGAGATTTACTTTGTTAACAATATTGCCGTTGGTAAGAAGAAAATAAACCAGAACAAAGGTTTTTGTAAGGTGGGAGAATTAAGAAACAGAAAATTAGAAGCATACAAGTAAAGTTAACACTGTTTTACAATATGTTGGCTTATGTGCTTGATTTTAATAACCCAATATTTTCCTCAATTTGAGAAGAAGAAAGCACATGTGTATATCGAAAGGCTATGCCATACGTTATGAAGAAAGAATCATTTCATCGTATATTACCCTTCGTTGTGAGAAAGATCAATGTATAAAGTTCTCTATTTCATTGATAACCTTAGCCATTTTTCCTGGGGAAAATAAATATTGTTTTTAATTCTATTCCATAGTGAAAGCTATTAAAGATAGTGGATTAATTAGAATTCCTTTCCAACTTTAACTTCTTTCTGTTTGCCTCAGATAGAAAAATTTCGTATGTTAAAAATAACTGGATCTTTTGTGACGCATTACATGTTCCTGTTTGAGTCAGGTACAACGTTTTATGTATTTAACTAGAATATAGACTACGAAGCAAAAAATGTATGGTTTGAACATAAAACTTTTTGGGTTTACATATTTACCAAAAGTTTATTACTATCGCCGTAAATTTAATCGAGTTAGGATTATCCACGGACGTGAACGGCAAACACTGCACAAAAACTCTTCGGTTTTTTTAAATTAAATGATATAAAATAACGAACCAAATATGCACATTTTAATGAAAAAACATTAAAATAAAGTTTAAAAAATCCTCTCTCTATCAACCTACAAGCTTTTTCAATTGAATAAAAATTAAACAAAATATTAAACTTAATCATTTAAATTAAAAAATAAGCTATTTGTGAAACGCTATTGGGTTTTGAGGCACATGCCAGTTCTTGAAAATAAATACTTCGTCCTAAATACTCAATCCTTAACAACATAAGATTTAAGAAAATGAAGCTGTGTAATTCGTATTTGAATCCAAAATTCAACGAAGAGAAAGCACGCACTTAAATTTTTCTATAGGACATTTACGAAAAGTAGGCTTTCATGACTTGAAAACAGTTGAATAAATATTTTAAACAATGGTAAGAAATATATTGAGTTATTATGATCATACGGCGGACTGTTTCTGGCCTCGGAGGACAAGATATATGCGGTAATAGAAATATTTTTAACTACATTAACTTCCGTCATGCTTGACGGGGTCGTTTACTAGTATATAATAAATAATAAACACATATAATACATATATAATGGAGATAAGCGATGAGAAAGAAAGAAATGAAGAAATTGAAAGAGAAAAAGTCAGCCGCGATCGGGAATCGAACTCGGGTCTCCTACTTTCCGGGCGGGTGCTCTGTCCTCTAAGCTACAGCGACAGTCGACGGACGGGCGGGTGCTCTGTCCTCTAAGCTACAGCGACAGTCGACAGACGGGCGGGTGCTCTGTCCTCTAAGCTACAGCGACAGTCGACAGAACAAGTTCTGTCGTTCGTCTGCGGCAGAGACTTTCTCTTTCAATTTCTTCATCTATATATAATGGAGCAAATAGAGTAGCACAGTAAATGTTTAATGGAGTATTTTTTCTAGAAGACCTTTCTTTTTAAGCAATGATTTGTAAATATTTAACTAACGTACCTCGTATCGCGGTACGCGGTTTATAGTTAAAATGCTCGTGGTCAATAAGCGTTATTGAAACGATTCTTTCTAAGTTAGGGCCCACAAAGTATGGCTGGAATATAGGTCTCATCTCAGATGAGTTCATATTTAAAATTAAACGTATCCGCAATTCTGTTTCAGTGCGTGTGAAGTTTCATCCTCCTCTTCATCATCATCCTCGTCAGATTTAGTTTTAAATACGCAATACTGCATGCGACAAATATTTTTATTTCCCAAGGAGAAACGGACATAAAAAAGTTTGACGGGGTGGGGACTCGAACTCGGGCCTCCCAATTGCCGGTTGGCTGCTGTAATTATGGAGCTATCCGACCATAACACACTGATACACCACTCGAGAGACTGGGAATTCCCCTAAGTGCTCTTCTTTACGTGCAGAGTCACGTTTAATCATTTTCCTAGTATTTGTTCCCGCCAAATTTAATTGCCATTACTTTTTCTAAATTTGGATATAACCCTCTGTATAATGTTGCGAGAACAATACTGATTACCTTTACATTCAGTATATCTGACATACCGCAAAAGCTTCCCTAACACCATGATATTTCTCTCAAATTTATCATTCTCTACATCCCCTTCCTCACTAAATCAATAGTATATTAGGAAAATGAAATAGATGCTCGCTGAAATCCTCACAGCACTTCGCTAGTTTGTGTAGTCCCCAGGTAAGAGGAATCGGTACAGAATGATAGAATGGAGTATTTTACTCGAGCGTAGAAAATGTCGCGTGTAGACCACCTGATATTTATCTTCGTCCACCACACACATTTAAGGCCGTCGGGGTCAGCGGAGGCATTCGCAGCGACGATCCCTCCGTTGGCATTCACATCCTGTTAACCTCTCCAAAGTAAATAGACTTGGAGGCCGCAAATCGATCGGAATAAGGAGGGGGACCCTTGGATATGAGATCCAATGGCGCCTCAGGTGGAATTTTCACTAACAACTGAATCAGCGGATTTTACGGTAATGATTTTCGGTGCTCACTTTAAAGGGCCCGCAGCAATGCTCCGCGATAGCTTCCATAATTTCTGATACCCGTATGTTCTAGTCACCAATTCTCCGAGTGGTTTCCATTTGCCTTCCGAACGTATGAGGAAGTTGAGAATTCGGCGCAGTATATCCTCCTTGGAGTCGAAACGCTTTATTCATCCTCTACTTAAGCGGCCGAAGTTACCATCTGAGACCAACAAAAGGATTGATTTATTTAGTCTGAGGCAGTCGCAGTGAGCACTTCCCCACGCCTCTGAAATGCGAATTATTTTATCTTTCACCGGTGGTTATGCATTGGCTTCTTCGTTACACGTGCTTCCCTCGTCATATTTTACATACCCCGATCGTAAATATTGGCTCGATACTCGTAAATACAAGAGAAATGTCGTCATAAGCGTTATTCTTAGAATTAGATCGCTGGGTTGCGAGTTGATCCAGGTCACCGAGGCTTGTTGGAACGCGTAGGGATATGAATGTTGAATTTTTGACGATCTAAGTATTGTGATATGGATGTAGCTTTATCGTATATTTTTCTTAAAATTACGGGTCATTTTTAGGGTTTCAACAACTTTCAGGTCTCTATCCCTAAAATCATCAAGATTCGAATACACGAATTAATCAAGTGATCATGGATTTGTGCCTGGATGGTTTTATTTTCTGTGAAAACACGACAGCAAAACAATACGTCCTGGTAAATTCACCCATATTTCTAATTTAGAAATAATTTACAGAATATCTTGGCTGCCTCCATTGATTTGTTTTTCACGTTCATCCGTGAGTCATTAAAAAACCTACCATTCACCTAATATGCTTCATAAAATGATCACTTATTCTTTATTTATATCTGTATTCCTTAAACACTTACGTCCATTACCAAAGAGTTTAAGAGTTCATTTTAAAGTATTCAAAAAAGGGAGCAACGCTCCCGAGTATATCAGGTCTGCGATGCATATTGTTATATCTAATATATAAAACGTCGGCGTCGTCTTCAAACGAAACACGGTTATCACTATCTTATAATGGAAATAATTATGGAAAAATTGTTGTACTTTTACCAGAATATTTTATTAATAAGAACACACGACCGGTTTCGACGATTAATCGTCATCCTCTCACCAGAGGATGACGATAATAAAATATTGTGGTAAAAGTACAACCATTTTTCCATAATTATTTCCATTATGGATTACCACAACACCTCGCCTACTTCAGTGAAGTTTAACTATCTTATAAATTACTGGTATTATATATTTTGGTTTATGATAAAGATTTAACGAGAAACAACATGAAAGAAGAAGAAATAGGCAGATGTACTTTTCGAGTCAGTGTTTTAAATTTAAGGGATTCCAAGGTAGAAGTGAAAGGAGAACGGGTTGTAAGTGTTATGAAGAAAAAGAAGGGTCTTAACAAAATACACGAAAAAATATTGGAGAAAAAGAGTACAGATAGGAAAAGTGTAATGAAATTACCTCGTAGTCTCTAGATAGCCTTACAGAAGAAAGTGAAAGAGGAAAATATGTCTCTATTTCTATTAATCAATGTTAGTTTCTGTATATTGGTTTCTAAATCTATAATTTCTATTAGAAATTATCTGACGGAGTTCTATTTTTATCATTCAACGAATCATTGTTTTAGTAGTTTAATAGTTCTAAAGAACGTAACCTCTTAAGTCGGCGAAGAATTTAAGTGGTCGATACCGTTATATTGACGTTAATGAAGCAATACAACTATAAATAACGCTCTTGCCAATTTTACGGATGTTGAAAGAATACGCACAAATGTTGTTACTTGTGTCATTCTTTGTCAATCCTTCCATCACTAAATTGAAGCTGCAAATCGAATGAACAGTAAATCACCCGGGACTCAAGCTTAACTGGTCGCCTCGGGTTATGTGATACAACTCCATGAAACATTACCAACCGCTGATATATAGCGTATATACATCTAGAACTAGAGTGGGTATAATCAACATATCAATCAAAAGGTCTCTCATAGTCTGAATCTATCCCCATTGGAACCTCTTATCGCTAACTTTTACAACCCATCACATTATTTCCTGTCCGAAAAATTCGTAGGAAAATGAGTGGAGGAATATAAAAACTGGCAATCTAGAAAAAATCACTAAATGCATAGGACCAAAATTTGTAAAGTTGAGATTTGCTGTTACGCGAATGAAATCCCATAAATTCTGGTCGTTTTTGTGAGAGTTTGCTCGGTTTCAGTACTTTATCTGCGTTCGGATTATCCAAGCTAACGAGGATTGACGGCCTACACGCGGCCTCTAACTAACTAGGAGTGCTTCTCCTGATCGATAAAGCTTCCTAAATAAGTCATTAATACCGATTTTTCATTCAACTATTATTACACGCGTGAAGATTTTTATCTTATGCATCGCATTATAGATCGGTAGCCAGTTTGAGTGAGCTCCTGTTAATTAAATATTTGTTCTTCTTTAAATTTCTTATTTTTTGAGCAAATAGTTCTCTTAGTAATTGTAAAGTATCACGTCTGTGTGAATATTGATAGATCATCTTCAGACTTAATATTAATAATTCCTGAGGTGCCCATAACATAGTGGGGATCATCCTAAATCCGCTTCTTAGTAGTAACTTATTAATGAAACAGAAGTTTAAAAGCAGCTATTATTTCATTAACTTATTCTCTAGTGATAAAAATAACCTACGGCATATTTATCTTCGATTCTATTTACATCGTCTTTTTATCTTTGAATATTTGTCGCCAAAAGTTAAGAAGTTAGTTGTTGAATTTTTCATCGCTTCAACGATTAACGATCTGTTCAAAAATACGTAGCTTTACTAAGTGTGGACATAGTGATGTAAATGCAATAGAGGTTTATAACTCTCCCTAAGAGAGACGTTGCAAACCTTTATTAGATTTAAATTATGATGTCGGTCCTTAGAAAAAGCTAAGTGGTGAAGAGTTTTATTCCTCTATTCCTCTATTTTAATGATAATATTAATGGTGTTCTATTTTTACTTCCTCATACGATGTTAATGTCTTTTTTGGAACTATTCTAGGTATCGGTGGGATTTTTAGTTATTTTTTTAAGCAGATAACTATAATCTTAAATAAACTCGAAGGAGCGGTGATTCACTTTGTAGTATTCCATGACGAAATGGTGAATAAATTTAACCACTTATCAAAAAGAAACTGGTGTATTTATTCAAATCAACTTTGCGCAACACTACAGAAAATCTTCAAACCCACGACATGTTTCAACGCATCAGCGTCATTATCAAGTGTGAATAGGTCGCCTTTGCTTTCCTATTCACATTTTATTTAAATAAATTGATAATTGAACTGCCTTCTTCTTAAATATAGAGGAAAATGTCTTGAAATACGTACTTCTAATAACCCAGAGTGATTAGCTGACCTGAAAAAGTTCGATATTATAATTCCGGTTTATGCATTATTTGTAGAATATTAGTATGCAATGGAGACTTAAGGGTACGGATATAAAACTCAATTAAGATTTCTTATTGATGTCGAAGGGTTACATCTTATATTATTTCATTCCAGAAGAAAATGCGGCTTCGAAGTTTTCTTTTAATCATTGGAAGCAATTATTTTGAAATTGAAACCCAAGGGTAACGATATTTGAATTTCAATTATTTTTGTTTATAACTTATTTGAATTATTGCTACGGATACGTAATCCTTTGATATTTGATCCTTTAATCCAATGTCGCAGATACCTTTATTCGACATTTTTCAAAAGGGACAGCATTTATGTTAATCGTTCGCATTACCGATTACTTAAATGACAGTCAATAACCCTGGAGGGAAAAATGAGTTCTAATAAATATATTAAATATAAAAAAATTCGTTGTGAACTCAACTGAAGTAAAATGGAAGTTCATAGAAGAGAGGATGATCTAGACTACAATACATAACCCATCTATACCAGACCCTCTTATGATTCTTTGGTGTTGAATCTTTCTTTAAGATGGGTTGCTTTCCCTCTGCGTGTTAGTGCGCGATAAAGACAAGCTAAAGAAGTAGCTCAAACGCTCGTTGTTTACACCTGCCACACGTCTAAAGGCAACTTGCAGGTTATTAATATTTAGGTCTAAAAAGAGTCTAAAAAGAGGAAATGAATACTGGTCAGTTGCAGAGAAGAATGAGATATAAAAACTATGGGGCGGGCAATGCTATTTTCAATGCCTTCGATTCATTTTTAGAGCACCCACTATCTATTGAAAAATTTGAAAACTTTAGCTTTTACTGATACATGAGATACTATGCATATTATGAGTTGTACAGTGGGATCACTGGGTTCATTTTGTCATTTAAATGGAGAAAACCAGAAAAATTCCAACTCAAAACCCTTCTTTGAAAATTGGCACAGCTGTGTAAACTAAGCAGCTGTAGTAATTTTCTCGCTTCCCAAAGCTGAAAAAAATTGAGAGAACTATTGTGCCAAACAATCAGGAAATTAATGGCAAAAGAACTGACGATTCCGTCATCAAATTTGTTTCGTTCAGTTTATCAAACCGTGCTGTGTTCTGGTTATAATAATCCAACATTTCACAAATTTAGTTTTTAAATTTTGCCAGCTGGAGCTGCGTATTTTGAGCGATGAATATCTTAACTTGTAAAGTTTAGGAATTGAATTTTTTGTTATTGCTTTCTTCTATACTTTTGATGGGAAAGACGTTTTCCAAATCTCTCAGGTTACTACACTGGAGGGAGGGGTGTTACATTGAAGTAAGGTTTGGCTTGGTTAAGTTTCAAATCCTCTTGAGCGATAACAAGTTAGTTTTCTGCCAGAAATATGGTGAAGATAAATGGGTAGATATTGAGTGAGGGGATGAGCCGTGAGATGAAAAATTACGACGAAAGGGGATTTTGCGGAAGCCGCGCCCAGTTCCGGTTCCCGTGTATTTGTATCTGTGTGTGTGTGTGCGTGTATTTGATGCCTTATTACGCGCAGGGGCTCGAGGGATAGCGAGATGCAGCTCGGGGGAGAAATGGACCACCGGAATTCATCCTCGGCTGCAATTCCTGCCAACCTCTGTTTACGTTAGAGATTTCCGCGGATGCTGTCTAAATTTCTCGCCGCCTCATTTCTCGATTTCGGGATTTGCACAGAGCAAAAGTCGCACTTTCCATTCTTCCTCTGCCCCCACGTTTTAATTAACCGAATTCTCACAGGAAGCTGCCCGTTCGTTCGCCAGAGTCAGCAAGCGCCGCAATTCCAGCAGACCAAATGCCGTTCCTTTCTGATTTAAATAAGCGTCGGATTATTTAAATTCCCTGCTCGAATTTATCGTCGGCCGCTGTAAGGAGCTCAGAAAGGGCGATTTAATCTCGTATGCGCTCGTCCTTGGTTATATCAACTGTCCCCTCCCGTCATATCGTTGAATAACCGCCACCATTGAAAGATTTCCCGCTGTCGTAAAAGCGACGGCCGTAAGAAGCGGGATAGGTTTATCTTGAGGGTTTTGCGAAAAAAGTAATTTTGAATGGGAGTTTGAGCTGATTGCGCGGATTTAGCGATTTTAGAAACTCGACATTTTTTATAACGATAAATTGCAAAATTTTTTCTTGTGAGTTGTATGAGACGTAGTTATCCTGTGTTGACTAATTTAGATACACGAGCAACATTCGGTGACTTACCTGCTTAAATCAGGAGGTAGTAAGTGAATAAATGTTTGTTTCTCCCGTGACTTTCCTAAGTGATGCAGATAGAAAATTTTCTTTGAGAGGACTCGGTATTACAATGTGTATTTAAGATGTTCACTCTAGGGCCCGGTATTATATTGTTTTGTTAAAGTAATGATTAAAATTAATCTCTGGTGATTAATCGTATATATATAAGATATAAATTATGATCTTCGCTTTTACTCAAAAATAAGACATAATACCGGGCCCATTCTCCAAAGTCCATTTTGATTATAATGTGTAAAGTTAAGTCAAAGAGGTTTTCCAAGCATAATTTATTTTTTTTTCTGAATTGAGGATACTAAACTCCCGTTACTTAATGTGAGAGTCTATTTAAAACTTTACTCTTCCTTATAAAATATATTCTCTTTATTGTGGACTCACTTAAAAATAAGCTTGTACTCTAAAAGTCAAGAGTAAAATTTTTAAAATAATAATAAATGAAATAATTAATTTACATTGGCAATATTTGGTGGAACTTATTCATATTTAGTTCAATTAAAAAAATTGAATACGTCCCTATACGTCCGTAATTGGTATTGGTAAAAATGAGGTAGAGCCGTCGAAACCGGTCGTGTTATTCTTCAATACATTTTCTGAAATATGAGATATTTATTTTCGAATAATTATGGACTTTTGGCGAATTATTCCGACCTTGATAGAGATATCCGTTAAATATTTTAGGACGTAGTTACGTGTAGGGGACAATGGCTTATTTAAAGTCATCGTGCATCACGCGGCCCTTTCGAGATATTATTTAACAAATGGTTCGAAAAATGTGTGTCCAGTGTCCAGCTTCAAACATTTTACAAAGACGTATTTCCACCATACTAGGGATTTAGATCCTGCGCCGACAGATGAACCCGTGAATTCTCTCATCTTAATCTCTGTGTAGCAGACGGCTCATTTTACAAGCTACTAATCTCACCAGGGATGCAGTTTATGTCACATAAACGCTCCTATATTACTTTTAATTCCCTCCAACGATAGTCTCACTCTAAATCAGCCGCATTTTAAGCTCGTTTTCAATTCTTTAGTGTTAATAAATAATAATTAAAATTTTTGCCGTGGCGTAATTACAAGATGATTAGACGATACACATCGGATTAAGCTGGCACAATGGAGATCCGTCCTTTTTGATTCATTTTGTATATTGTGTAGCTTCCATTTTCGGATTGTATTTAAAATCACTTTAACGTCCGAAACGGTTGTTATAAAACGGAAAGATAAGAGAATGTTGATATAAACAAAAATTGTGTTTATTCTAAGAATTAATCATATAATTTATTCTTCGGAAGAAATGATGAAAATTTCAATTATGTAACATGAAAGGAGCATTTATATAAAGTAAAATATATTTTGCATTGCATGTAAACATATTCCTCAGTAGGGACAATCATTGTATTTCCACATGAAATTCTGTGTATTGTTGACTAGTTTCGTCTATAGGTAGAGGTCCTTAGGCATTCCTGAAGGTGTCTACTATCTGCCAGCGAAAAAAATTTTTAATAGAAATAAAGGTTGTTTCTATTATGAGATAATGAAACCTTGCTATAGAGTTACGCTATCTCATATCAAATATAATAAACAAAATTCCCAGAGCTTGATTATAATGCATATGATATCATATGCATCATATATGAATTGAAAAATACCTATACTATTTTGATTTAAATATCCCAACGATGCATGTAATTTTTAATTTTCATTAGTAAAGAATGGATAGAAAAACACAGCTAACAAAATTTAAACAGATTTCATGGCTATGACTACAAGTTTTCGACCGCGGAATAATCATTGAAATTTGTGCTGTGTATATGAATATCAATTTATGCTCTCTCTAACATTTCCCCTATAATTATCCATCGATTAAACATTATATATGCACAGTGAGTGAGCATGTACAATGGAAATAAGTTCGATATCCTCCAAAGCTATTGATAACGAATATACACGCTCAACTTCATACCACTTACCGCCGTGGTAAGAATGACCACCAAGCTTTTGATGTTCAACAAACTTCTCTTTACTTAATTTAGCCCAATCCATTTAATTTATAAAATCACGCTCATGTTATCCTGTGCAACTTAATTCCTGTTCATCAAACCAATGAAATAATTTAAGATTTTTATATTAAGATACTCTTGCCTGCAGTCATGTTTCACTCTCTTTCCGATGATGGTGGAAACGTAGATATTCCATTTAAAGATATAAAAGGCGTGCAGAGGCGATGAAGTTTCCAAAGTGAAAAATCTCTCGGGCCCGCGGGCTAAAATGATTTCGAAACATCACGAGACACAAATCGAGAGCAATTTGCAAGTGCTTCTATCCACGCGTCGCCGCCATAATCTCAGCCCCGGTTCGTATAATCCATTAGCCGCACCAGTTCAATTGATCTCCAAAACCAACGATTCATCTCGCCATGAAAACTTAATCTGGCATAAAGCATGTATAAAACCCTCGCTGCTCGCACGTACGATGAAATATCGAAAAAAACGAGAAAAACGAATGAGCCGACCCGAGCTCAGTTACCGGTTTCGAAACACCTAAATCGTTAAACGCCACACCCAAAAATTGCTGCATGTTTTTTTTTCTACACGTTTTCTCGAACCCTATCAAGATCCCCCTCCACGAGTCCGGCCAAGTGTGAGTCAGAGCTTCCGCCGCTATAAACACAGCACGAATCATTCAAGAAGGATTCTCATCACTTACAGCCCATCCCATCTCCCTGCCCATTCAAACCCCGTCTCTTCCCTTCGGCTCATAATAACCTTAATAGCATTAAAGGATGAAGGTGGGAAATGGATTCTGGATAGGGGAAGATAAGTAGGGAGAGTTAACGGATGGTAATAATGTGAGAGGGGCAAGAAAGATGGAGGGCAGTTAGCGGCGATAGGCCTTCCACAAAAGGGAATTCTTTCATGCGCGTAAATAAGAACGATCGGGCATTTAAATACGGGAGATGTGGCTTTGGAAAGGGGTTGAGCAGAGAATACAAATTGGGGATTAGTTGTTCGCGATGTCGTGTAATTATGAGATAACGTTCTTTACTGTTATAGTCACTGCACTCTCTGCTACGATTAATACACATTATTATTTCTATATTAAAAATTCCCTTTGTATGCGGATTATTGAAGGATATGTTTGTGTAAATAATCTTAAACAATTAAACGCATTAAGTTGTTTTTTAGTTATGAGAACAAGACTGTTAGGAAATCAGGGCCCATAGAATAGTGTCATTATGACTGCGATGGAAAAATCCCCAATACAGCCAAGCTAATATAACCTTTATCTTTGTAAATGGAAGAATTATTGTACAAATTGTAAATATAATACGGTAACAGACTAGAATGGGTTGAGTCACGTTGGTTTATTCTTTAAACGACACAGAATCAGGAGTGACTTTGTGGTAATGATTAACGTTAAAAAGCTCCCTATTAACTAAAACTTTTACTAAACCACAAGATTTATACACGCACGACCATGGTTTCGCAGCATGGCTGCATTATAAGGTGACTGAAAGGGATAAAACACAGAATATATACAAAAACAGAGGGGGTGGAGGGGCAGTCCGAGGAACAAATCAGGTTTTTTCTTTTGTAAGAATATAAGACGATGAGGATATTGGAAAAACCATATTTTAATTATCTCATTTGCGTTAATGATAATCCATGTGAACCATTTTTTCCGTTGCTTATTTGCCATTAAAGTGTTTTCCATAATCAGGTCTTCCCTTTGATGCGACTTCATTTAGTAAAGGATTTCGCATGTGACACATAGTAAACAGTTACTGTCAGAACGAATAGTACCGTGTACCATAATCATCACACAGTACTTGAAAGGGCTTTGAAGCCAAAGTAACTCGAGGCTAATATAATTAGATCACCAAGAATGACAACATTTCTATCGCACATCGTGTTGAATAGGACAAATCCGGATGATCAGTACGATGGAAAGCTACATTTATGTCTCTTGACCCAGCCAGCTAAAGGTGGATTTGACAAAAGACATCTTTTGAGAATCAAAGTAGATTTAATGATCAAAAAGACACTTTTGGTTAGACATTATGAGATACATTTTATCGCAGAATGACCTTTATGACCTGCATATTACCTCATTACATAAGAGATATTGTATTTCATCGATATATAATCATTACTCATGAATCACATTTCTGCATCGGAAAAAAAATCGGGAGTGAATGACATGTTCTCCGCCATGTCATTTGGGTGAAAAATAATTTAAATAACACGTGCTTACTTATTGAATCACCTTTTCACTCAATAGTGCTTCAACAAATTTCAGCGCAGCAAGCGTAACCAAAAAAATTTAGGTACGTAGTTTTCAACGCTACAAAGTGGGAAAATGATTTGAAAATTGGAAATAATTATCACTGGAGAGTAATCTGCGTACGTATTTGCATAAAAATCGTGTCTCATTAAAGGAAACGACACTTGTAACATTAAATTGAGCCAATTTGCGTTTATAACTGTGAGGGGAGTCTATAAATTTAGTTGAAAATATGTCCTTGTGAATAAATCTCTCAGACTCAATATTACAAGTTTCAATTGATCAATTGATTTCATTGAAAACGAATGAACTTCAAATTTCAGAGTTGACTAAAAATGTTTCTCTTCATCTCAGGTAATTACATTTCTTAGAGGGGTTAAAAAAAATTAAATCGCTTACTAGTCATTGACGTTAAATTTTTATTAAATCTTAAAATTAAAATGTGCTCTGCGTTTTACGTTTATATACATTTCCATTTGATATTTATTACCTTTATTTCTGAGGGGTGTTCTGCGACGTACTTTCAATTTAAGTACGTGACTTGATGTAATGAGATAGTCTTCGCAATTTCCAGCTAATATGTGCTATATTTCAGCGGGGTGTTGCTGTAAAGGATGCTGTTAAGCTGTTTTGTGCAAATTTCTCACATTTGTTATCACAATGAATTTAATTTATTTTGTATAATTCTATTTAAAGGATTATCGTTTAAGACGACAGTTTGAATTCAAGAAGTAACCTGCCATATCACAATAAAATTTGGAATTCCTGAATTAATTGTAGTGTCAGTATGATAGGAAAGAAATTGAAATATTATATTTAAAATTGTACTAAATTTTTTGACAGTATTATCGCCATATTTCTCGATTCAATTAATTCAGATATCATCAGGTGTAGTATCTACACTTGATAAAATTCACATAGTGTAATAACATTAACATAGTGTAATTGTCCATTTCTCCTTGAAGTGCCCCATGGTGACAACATCCTCGTTTGATAATGTATTAGCGTTACATTTTAGGGAATTTCATTTTCATTACAATTGAAATCTTTGATTATATGTATTTACCTATATTCGAGGGATTTTAAGTAGGGAATTGTATGTATTCACAGACTCCGTTTGATTTTTGTAATAGAATTGAAACTGAGGTGTTATTTTGAGATTTAAGGATCACTATTTGCGTATCATAATGGATTCCCTGAAGAGGCAGCTCTCGAAAGTTTCGTCGAAAGCAATCGAAAGAGCGAGAATAGTGCAAATGTAGATCGCCCCGTTAATGTAAGTCTATATTCACGACGAAGTTTAGCACTTCGTATCGTTCGAGAATAAAGAATATCCGAAGCGATTCATCCTAAAGTTAAGTTGATTTTTGAGATTGCGGATAAGTCCGTATCTTTCAGATTTTATTTTGGGGAATTAATGCAAAATCAATGGAATAGTGTTCCCTCGTGTATAGTCTTATTAGTTTCCTCTGTGAAAATGCAACTATTTCTGACAAACGTGCTGTCCCAATGAATAGAATAGGTTAAGACTTTATTGATTGTAGTATGGAGCGATTGTAGTATTCGTAATTTTAGAAGAAAGTAAGGATACAGAAATAGGCAAGGAAATGGTAAAAGATATTAACGTGTGAATTAAGAAACCCAAATCAAATACCAAGGAAAACATTTCCGCAGCAGGAAAACATCCCCAAGGTGTCAATGAGAAATATGCCAAACCTAGTAATATCAAAGTTTTTAACTCAAAAGAATTCATTTTCTGAAACCCGAGTAGGAAACAGTAACGATAAAAAACAAAGAAAGCGATGAAATGGGATGGAAACTTGGATATGAACTTGGCTGTGGTCTACAAATAGAATTTTTCTCTTCTTGAAATCTTTCTTCTATGATACATATTTATTCTAACTCTATCAAGAAAAAAGTTTCCGAAACTGAAATATGGCTTCATTTAATATAAATCGCACTTTCAAGACAATGGTAGGGGAAGGTAAATAATTAGCAAGTAAATGTGAGCGTCTGAAAATCCTAGTCTAAATAGGAGTGAAAAATACTGGGACTCAAATTAAAACCTTCAAACAGGCGAACTAATTCCAAAGGAGAAACTGACATGAAAAAAGTCTGACGGAACCGGGACTCCATTGACCTATCCCACCAGAACATTTCTCCATTGGACCGTTTTTCTCCGTTGGACGAGCTCACGCGCCCTTGCCTACAGAGTCTTCCAAACGGCATGGAGAAATGTTTTGATTGGATAGATTGATACAGCAACCAACCGACGACTGGGAGACCCTGGTTTGAGTCCCGGTTTCGCCAGACTTTTTTCATGTCCTCCTTGGGAATGTTCCTAAGTGAATTCCTTGGGAATTTTCCTAAGTTCCTTATCGTGCCAAGTCACCCAAACCCTTTCCTCAGGCGAACTAAGTCACGTGGTTAGAATACTGCCCAATAAGTGGAAGACCTGAGCTCGAGTCTTAGTCAAATCGATATTTTTCACTTCTGTCAATCCTAAAATCGTACTTAATCCTTGTCTTTCTTGAGGCGAATATATTTATGATAAAATAAAACACTCTAAGGGGAGCGTTTTCAGAGTTAACAGGACCATCTGTACCACAATTTTTTCCAAACCAGTACCATTTTTATTTCTTCTCGAATGCTCAAACAATTCGTTTCCTACATCTTGGCATGAGATCAAGATGTACATTTGAAGTTCTTAGTTGTATTTCAAGGTTTGAAAATTTGTAACCTGTAATATGGTGTTTGCCCTTAATACTTAATGCCATACTTGTTTGTCAATACTGATCTCGGATTGCCTTGTAAAGCTATTTTTTTTTGAAATGCTGAAATTCGGAATGTAACTATTTTCAACTATTGTTTTTGCACCAAAATTTCCGTCATATAAATCGCTTGGGACTTGATAAATATACTGCACAACCAGTATCAGTAGGGTGATTACGCGAGGTTGAATCCCGCAATTGCAAATTTCCGTAGTATTTCGACCGCAGTCTGCAGTATTATTGAGGCTAGTAGAACTTTTCATGAAATATTCAGCCGAAGGGACATATCTTACTGAAAATGAAGGGGCAGTGGTTATGAGGAAACATTATTATGCTGGGATTATTTTCTAGGTATTTCTTATAAGAAAGTCAATTGAGTTAATAAATATGTAATGACGTTGATCTAAAAGGATAATATATTGAAATATGTAGAAATATAAAATAATTGAGCCTTTATTCCTATCACAGTACTTAACTATCCATCCTGTTGTTGAGAAATTGCCTTAAGGCTTTAGGGGTTAAATCATAGTTTTCTGAATTTAATATTTAGCAAAAGCTTCCATAAATTAATCTTAAAATGTCAACAAATTATGTAATCTATTATACACGAATCCGGTAAGAGTCTTTACCTCAGTTTATTCATTTTCTCTACCCTAGGACTTGTTAAGATTTGGGTGAAAAATAATTTAAATAACACGTGCTTAGCAGTTTATGTCACATAAACGCTCCTATATTACTTTTAATTCCCTCCAACGATAGTCTCACTCTAAATCAGCCGCATTTTAAGCTCGTTTTCAATTCTTTAGTGTTAATAAATAATNTGTGAAAGCGAATGTACTTGTACTCCGATAGGCCTTTAAATAAATATTCCAAAAATAATATTTACTTGTATACTAGCGGTAATCGTTTTATCAAAGGTAAAAAAGTTCTATAAAATGCCACTAGACCTCTTAGCGGACATTTCGGTGGGTAGGATCGTTCGGAAGCTACTAAAGAAGAGCTTAAGCGACAAAGCTTTCATAAATATTGGGAAGTAAATATTTCCTTATAATTTTATCGGTATTATGTGGCCAAACTAGTCTTTAAAAAGTATTACTTAATATAAAAGACATAAGACAAATATTATCATAGAAATAGCTGAATATAGGAGAAAACAGATGTCTCTAAACTTATAGTGGAAACACTAGGATGCTTAAGAAATGTTAATCGAGTAGTCATCGGCTCGTCTTCCAGGAAACCAGAAATATTAGGAAAGCAATTCCATTTGTGCTTATGAAGTGAATTATTCGTGATATACTGTGGCATTTTAACGGTAGACTCTACCCTCATAGCTCTCTAGCTAAGTTTATCAAACTTCAGTAAAAAGCGTAATAATATACAAGTAGTAAGTCCCAAGTTTTTCTGGTTTTTATTCTTTTTCTTTTTTATTGCATGTAATAGGCTACAATCTATTGCCTTGTCACTTTTCTCTGCTTCTTCGCATACATAAATTACATGAATCTCATCAGAAATTAATTCTAATCATCCGCCAGAAACGTCATTTACAAATACTCCAATATGATATTGAAGGATACTTACATTCTGTCGTAAAAGTCAAACATGTTTTAATGGGTTTGAAGTTCTTCATCACTAATGTAGTCTTTTTATTTTCCCACATCCAAATATTTCCATTATCGAGTTTCACTCGAATCTCCTATTTCGTTGCTGTGACGCTTACTTTTCTCTTATGAGTTATTGTAGGCGCAGCAATTTCTGTATAATACTGTTTTTCTCTTCCTGATATGTTTTCAGAAATCGTTATCTATTGATATCGTCACATTTACTGCGAACTTCGCTTAACTGCGAATCTATTTACGTTTCCCTTTACGTAATGACTATACATATATATTTAGGCTTTAACGCTGCCACCTGGCTAGAAAGCCAATTCGCAGTGTGAAATATAAATAAATAAATATACCTACATATGTAGGGTATAGATATGGGTATGTGAAATATTTTGTTTGTTCTAAGACTACACAATTTACTTTTGCGTGGAACTGAATTATATTTACTATAAAACTGCATTTACAACTGTGATTTCTGTAATTAGTCTATTTTCTAAAAAAAGGTTAAGTTCTATGGGTTCATTGTTACTTCTTTTACCGCCGATATGGTACCTCTTTAGATGCTAATTATCGTTAGATGCGCTCATTGTCTTTGTTAATTCGAATATATTATATTAATACTTTCGGGATAAGAATGAAATAGTGTGGAATAAACCGCCTTTCAGGATAAATAGAATCCTGAACCATCACTTAACATCACTTATAGTTCGAAATATTTCATCTCAAATCAATTTAAGTAGATCAAGTGTGCATTTAGACTACCCAGACGATGACCCAGGCTACTGACCGCATATGGATCGAACTACGGTCGCCCGAGCAAAGATACTTGGACCGCGAAAATATATATCAAGAGTAGTCATAAAGGAAGTTCTTGCTCGCGAATATATTTCATTCCGCCGCTTAATGTCCACTTAAAGCCTCTAATTCCTTGGCACGCTCCTCTATCTGCATATTTTCTGGACTGTTGCCTTCCACCGCAGCTGCTCTCTAAACAGCGCCGTCGAGATGTAGCTAATGATAGGATTATTCTGTAATGATTTCTGAGACCACTCAAACGTTTGTCTCTCCCACACATTCCTTTCTCACAATCAGATTATATTCACACCATTTTCAAACCATTTGAAGTCGCGCAGAATAATTTTTTGGATTAAAGTAATGGATTTTCGCATGGGAATATAATTTCTATACGAACAGACTGGAGCCAAATGATTTCAATCATCGTTCCTTTTTTAAAAGTTTGGTTTCATCAATTTTCGTTATTGTCAGTTTCTAAAATAAACAGCGAATTTATTCTTCTTATCATTGCTTCCTTTTTAAGAATGTAATTTTCATGCATATTTGTAAATATCGCAAAATTATTTTGGAATAAACCAACTTATTAATCAGCCATTACGATGTTCTTCAAAGGTATTCTTCGAGTTTTGTCTTTTCAATAATGCTTAATAATATATCGATCAGATCGTAAAAATGAAACGTTAGAAACTCTTAGTTCTTGTCAAAGGGATTATGTATATATATAACGCATTTTATTTTAATCATTCGATTGATGAAAATACTTCAGTGATACTTATTTACGTTCAAACACCCGATATAATTATGAAAATCGATAGGAAAAGAAAACAATAGTGATTGTTTATTCGCAGGTGGCCGAAGGATTAATGGCCAGCAAACCTCAAGTTGCTTCATAACAATGTAAAAATAGCCTCTAGTACAGACTCTGATTTCCTGGACTGAGGAAAATAATGTTTGTTCTTTTTTAACAACTGAAAATAACACAATGTCTATGTCTATGTTTTTACCCTGCAAGCCGCCTTTCTGCGTGTGGCAGGGGGTGCACGCACCATGACTCTATTTCCCTAATCGATTATTTTCGCGTATCGTTCGCGGAAAGAATGAGTTCTTGAATCTATTCGTTCTGGCATCTATTTCTCTGATCTTCCTCGCATTATCGGAACGGCCTATGTAGCATGGTGGACGCATTATATCCGCTACATCATCTCTAAACGTGCTTTCTCTGAATTTATCCAGTAATCTGATCCTTTGTTGGACTCTTCTAACTTCCAATGATTCCCATTTTGCTTCCTGTAGCATCTGAGTGACGCTCACTGATTTATCGTAGCAATTCTTTACAAAACGTATCGCCTTTCGCTGCACCTTTTCTAATTATTTAATACAACACTTATTGGCAGGGTCCCATACACTACACGCATACTCAAGATGAGGTCTGACTAACGCAAGATAACATCGCTCGCGAACTTTTTCGTCGCTCCGACCGACTATTCTCTTTACGAAGCCGAGTTTTTTAAGTGCTTTTCCGCATATATTATGGATGTGAGTACTCCATGTTAAGTTATTCGTGAGAGTTACTCCAAGATATTTTACTGACTCTACTGTTAATAAGTTTATCCCACGGAGACTGTACGGATAATCTTTAATAATAGATTTTCTTTCGAAGAAGTTAACTACTGAACATTTGTCTACATTTAGCTCTAATTGCCAATCATCGCACCATTTCATAATGTTATCTAAATCATTCGACAGGGTTAGTCTATCCTCTTTACTCTCTATTTCCCTGTAAATTACCGTAATCATACTAAACACAATAGGCTAAGTGACTTCATTAAATACAAATTACCGAGCAGAAGTAAGTCAACGTTCGATCATCTACGTCAAGAATGATGGAGAATTACGGACGCTTGCTTGAGAAAAGTTAAAGAAAACAAAACACATTATGGACGCGTCTCATCGATGGGTCGGTGTTTACATTAAACTGAGATTCACGTCAGTCTTCATTTTCTGCCACCTCAGTTTAAAAATTAGTAAATGTTACTATTTTCTAAGCTCATACTCTAATTGAAACATTTTGCGCTTGTATCTTTTATCTCATCTAGCGCACTCTCTCCGCACTAATCTATTATTACCAATTATTAACTGTGCTAATTCTTGCCAAGTCTGATATTATTAGACTTATTGTATTGTTATATATTATTATTATTGTATTATTATCATATTGTTATTGTTAACGTCTATAATTTGGAAAACAACGGGGTTTTGTTACCCTGCGTCGAATGTTACGCGATAAGCAGATTATTGCGGATCCTTAAAAGAAATATTAATGAGGAAGTCTCGATGGCAGAAAATGAAGACCGACAGGGAAATACATAAAATGAATCTTAATATCAGGTTTCAGTTGGATTGCTGGAAAATATGAAGCCGTTTTCATCAATAATATAAAAATATTTCTCGCCTTAATGAGTGCCTTAAGCTTCTTCCTCAGTTATCATAATTTATAATTCCTATAAAATAGCTTTTCCGGCAGACTTCTTACCTTTTAAGGGTTCTGTAGCACTTCCTTATTCAAATTAAAATCGGTTTCCCAGTTTTTTTATACCCAACTCAAGCTGCTACTAAGAGATTTTGGCATTCTCCTGACCAGGCATTTCCGCATCCTCAACTACCTTGCGATCAAGTGCTGATCTTATGCTTACCTGTCTTACTTGATAGAAAAGTTTGGAGAGATGAGCGAATGTGTCAGAATCGAAAAAAAATTGCCATAATAGGAGTTTTTTTATGGGTATTTTGAAAGGATGAGGGTATTTCCTTGCTGTTTTGTATCATTTTATTTATAAATACCTTTCCGTGGTCATTTTTCTTCTTGAACCCAAAAACCTTTAGTTCCTCACACACTTTAATCCGAATGCATAATTCATATAATTACAGCCCTGGAATGTACCGTTGCTTAACAAACATTTCCAATATCAGAGCCGAATCAGGAACGTATTAAAAGCCCTCACCCAATGCTTCTAAAACAAAACCTTCCCATAATCGCTTTAATATTTCAGTGATTCGAACAAGCGGATGGGATAAATAACTCGATAAGTTTGCCAAGCACTCGATTTCCATAAATTTCGTTCAGTCACATCGTTTCGGCTAAAAATGGGAGCTGAGAGATCTGCATTGAAGACTTGGAAACCATAATGTCGCTCGAAGTAAATCGTGTTTCTTCACGGGAATCAGGTTTTGTATGGCGGAAGGCAATATGAAATGATAATTAAGCTCCCTTCCGCTCCACACATTGCGGAAAACAGCACACTTTCCCACAATGCCTTCGACTTTCCACATGAATATTCTCCGCGCTAATTTTCTCAAATCGGCGTTTCGTTCCGCCCCTAAAGTCGTCTGGCCTCAGTCGCGCGACCCACAAACGAACACTTCCCCTTCAAACCCCACGCATTCGCCATTTATTTCAACACATTCCTCGGTTTGTTCCGTGTTTCTGCCCTCATGCAAACTGTAAAACATTTACGGCGAAGGGAAATGTCTGGCGGCCTGAAAGTACTAATGATTGCTGCGTTCACTGAGAGATTATTCCTCGGCGGAAAAGGGAGCTAACATTTGGCTGCTGGGTGACTGATTGATTGGATCCTTTATTGCGCATGCCGGTCATCTTGTTCCCAATGCGATTACTGAAGCAGTTAACGCCAAAGATTGAGGTAGTTTGCCTAGGTGCACGCCTTTACGTAAAAGGTCACCTTTAACTCATTTCCTAACGTATGAAGAGATGAAAAAATGTGTTTAAATTACAATGCATCAATGATCACGAATCTTTTCAATTATACAGGACAATTTATAGAGGTTTGTTCAGTTTTAACAACGCGGTTTACTTTCGTCTTTTTATTTGAGAGTATAAAGCTTATTGCTCAACATGTCCCAAAAATATAATCATTATATAATAGACTGGTTACTTTAAAGTCGCGTTTCATAAGGAAATAAGCTTCATACATTCTAGAATAAAAAAATAGGTTGCTTTATAGGGTAGGTATAGGTAGTCACTATCAGTAACGAATAAATTCTGCGAGCAAGTAATGGAGGTACGTACAAAATTATAAAATATAACTCTATTTGAAAGCAAAAAGGTGAATCCCTGATTTTAAAACATGTTTTAGCTCGATGCAGAATTTACAATCTCTCGAGGCTAAAACTAATATTCATAATATTTTACGGGTCACTTACTGAATTTGCAAAATTCTACGGTAAAAAAGCAATTGTGTTGAGCTCATGGAATTCTGCTACATGACTAACATCAATGCTCATCATTCTTTATGGATCACTTATTGACAATGGAACACACTAGCTTTCTCATCAAAGCTTGTAAAACTCTGATATAAGTAATATAACATTAAAAGAAAACATTTTGCTGCGTGTAAGCACTGTGTAATACGGCGAACCCGAAATACAAGGGACCGACCAATACATTTTGCGGTAATTGAATTCCGTGTTAAGTAAATTCCCTCCTTTCGCACCGTACGCATTGAATTCCATCGAAAGGCGTATTCGTCGTCCTTTAAAAAAAGCGTCATTATTTTACATATATAAAATTAATAAAATTTTGACCACTGAACTCAAACTTATTTATCTCGTAAATTCTAATCATGAAGTAATTGGTCTATCCTCTTTACTCTCTATTTCCCTGTAAATTACCGTAATCATACTAAACACAATAGGCTAAGTGACTTCATTAAATACAAATTACCGAGCAGAAGTAAGTCAACGTTCGATCATCTACGTCAAGAATGATGGAGAATTACGGACNGTAAATTCTAATCATGAAGTAATTGTAAAATTTATTAACAAAGCTTAGACCCTATTTCATAGACAGAATGATAATTTTATGTTGATTGAAGTTTCATGGGAATATTTTCCCTGTGGACAATAATGTTTTCGTGTTAACCATTGTGTTATGTTAACTGTTAGAAGAATGCATTGGAGGTAATTGAAGGCGAAACGGACCAATGTTACACTTCCAGTTACCGCTGTAACAGCATATTTTGGAGAAGATTAATATAAGAGTCAAGAAAGGAAAGCTCACGAAGCAGTGACTGACTAAAACAAATGAGTGATGATTCATTTCCAGGGATGAAACGCTCTCTGTCCAAACGAAAAAACCTGATTTACGAGCGTACGAAACACATCATAGTTACCCTTTATCTCATGCCGAAACTGTCACCTTTAACTAACGGATTGAACACTCTCGACTTCGCTTATGAAAGTCTGCGTGCATCGGTGATGACTCGTGCCCGTCACTGAAACAAGATCGAAAATCCCCTGAGGAGCCGCCAACAGCAACTCTCCATCGCTGTCATAAGGTATCGAGAAATATTTAGCAAAATTCGATAAATAATGCTCTCGGTTTGGTGCCAGTAAAAGCGGCGCAGTTCTTTGAGCCTTTATTTCCTGGCACATTGCCTGAAACCTCTTCCAACGACATTAAAACTGGGCAGGGCTTGCGTCCTTTCTCGCATTTTCCATTAAAAAATATATATTCCAAATAATTAAAAGTAAATGCGGCGCATGTTTCCCGGGAAGCGCTCATATCGGATTCGTCCTAATATTCGCGACACAGATTCGCGAATTAAAGGGGATTCGCTGATGGGCGATTGTTTGCTAGGTTATATCCACAGTAACAAAACTCATCTCCAAAAAGGAGGATTAACATTTTTTGATGAACGAGAGGAAGAAACAGAGGTGGAAACTTCGGAAGTTAGGTCAAATATTGGTGACATTTTGTTAGAAAGTATGGCTATCCTGATTTGGGTTCGTTGGCATGCAAACATTTTTGCCCCCGACTGCTTTAAAAGTACGATTTTATTATTCTTAATTCTGAAGGAAAAAATGTCTAATGTTGGATGATTTTGTTGATGTAAAATGTTTAGAATTTGAAAAACTTAATAGGACTAAACTGAACTTAGAATAGAGTTGAAACTTAAGTTTTTCTATAAGATGGCTTTATTTACTGTTTCGAACAGTTTAAAGTTGAATTTTTTACGTGTAATTCTTTTTTAAATTTAAAGCGGGGAAATAATATTTTAGCTTTGCCTTTCCATTAGATGACCGCAATAGCGTGCTAACCTAGAGAACCTAGGTGTCAGGTTCTATTTCAGATTAGGGCAGGGTTGTTAATGCATGGCCCGGTATCATCATATTTTGTTGAAGTCAAGTTAACCTCCTATACACACTCACATATATAACAAAATAATTTAGTCCTAAAGCGAGCATTAGATAAAGTCCATTTTAAGTAGGTATACATTATATTACTGGGCAAGGGTTTAGATTTGTGGTGAAGGTTGTAGATTTGTGGAGGGTGTAGATTTACCACACCCACCATATGAGATTTATTACTAGGATAATCTCAGTTCTGATCTCACAAACAGGAAGATCTTTTCGCATACTGCAATATCTTTTTACAGATACCTATGACAAAAAACGATAGAATATTTAAAATATTAATGCAATTTTGTAAAGAGACTTGAATGGAATGATTTGTAAAATCAAAAAATTTGAACCTTTCTGCTATAGATGTGAATAAAGATAGTATAAACACGTAAAATGTGGATGCGAAATTAATGCTCAAAATATTTTATGAAAAATTTTCCATGGAGTCTGCTTCTTTCTTTGCCTATCAAATCACTCGAAACGTGAAATTTGTGGTTGGAATAATTGGAGGATGGCGCTTGTATGTATTCGTAGTTATTTTCTATTCTCCAGTACCACCTTTATCTTCTTCTCTTTCCTCTTCTCTTTCGCTCTCTCCCATTCATCGCAGATCGGTTCATTTCTCCTGATTAATCTGCCTGACTCTTTCACTGAAATACCGATACCAAACTTTAACTGTCCCTTCCGCACCCGCGGAGCTTTTTACAGCCCTTTATATCTGCGGACAATGTCCTTTGATTTTATCCTGAATCAACCGTACGTGTCGCTACCCTTTTAACGCTTAGGTCCCCTGAATGAATTTGATTCTATCTCTGTTTGTTTACACCGGAGATTCCAATGCAGTGTAATTCGAATAAAATGCGTATTTATTTTCTTTTCTAGGGGTTACTTTGAAAATTCTGGTGGTAAACCAGAGAAAGTGTACATCATTTTCGTAGTTGGCTTTCTTTTTAAACTGAACGCATAATAGGAATGAGTTGTGTTACGTCTTCTGGTTAGTGGTATTGATTAGAATTATAGTAAATATACAGGAAGAAACTATTATTTGTCACCAGAGGAAAGTTGTTTAGTTTCGAAATAAATAATCGGAACACATTTTATATGCATTTGGAGTAAAGTTGAACAACCAAGTTCTTTTACATCTTATCCTAAATTTAATTGCACCATTAATAATAAAACAATCAGCAACGTACCTGAGTGGATTCGAGTTTTTAATATAAGAAAACGATTCTTTTACTTTAGTATAGAAATAGTTGTGATATACAGAGTTGAACATTATACGCCCACTCGACGCGTGGCCGGACAAATGAGCACGCGACAACTGAGCGCGTGACAACTGAGCGCGTGACAACTGAGCGCGTGACAACTGAGCGCCTGCGAAAATTGAGCGCCTGCGACAACTGAGCGCGTCTCACAACTAAACTTAAGCTAAAAACTATGTTATATTAATTTTGACAATCTGACAGATAGTATAATATGTGGAAAACTGTTATAGTGAGTTATCTATTTGTTTAACCACAGATGACGGCAGTATTTCGTTTAAATGTCGTCGGCAGTATTTACGTCAAATCTTCGATATATTTGACATCAATTCTTGTCGCGGAACCCACTCAACGACCCAAGAACTGCAAAATTGGAGATTTTTTGGAATTAAGGTCCACAAATCGCATAATGATCGCGATTTTAATATGTTTACTAAGAGTTTAACATTTTATCGCTTCCTGAGCAATTTTTTATAACTTTGTTTATATGCTTTACAAATTAAGAAAGCGCATACTTATTATTCAATAGAGAAGGATTAAAAATTTTCAAACAAGCAGTGCCACAAATTTTCAATCGGTAATGAATAATATAGAATGAAAAATACAAGGAAGTGGGTTGCATTGCACTTAAAGGCGAGCTACTAGGAACACTTTAGTCTTGGTCCTGTTAGTTGTTTTTCAAGTAAGTTTTTCCTTTTGATTTAGAACGAAAAAATTTAATTTGGGGCCACCTTAAATAGTTCAGCCATGGGCACGTACGCAGTTATCTTTAGCCTTATCACGTCTATTAATCACAAAAATTCCGTGAGTATAACGTTTTCAATTTTTGAGTAATCTTAAAAATGCTTTAAAAAAATGTAATGTTGTTTTGCAAAACAAATTGTATATTTGATGATAGACATATGTTATATATTAGCCAAATATGATCTGTTATGGCTCTAATGTAAATTAATCCAAAATTAAGGTAACGTGTACATAGACTCAATCTATCGTATATTCATTTACATTTACATTTTACGATACATTTCGTATCTACATTTCATGTAGGTAAGATGCACATTTTGTCTTTTCTTAAAACTTGCTAAAGTCTATAGTATGTAGTCTAAAGTGCATTATCGTAAAACCTGTATCTCAGGGAAAAGATATTAACTATAAGGTAGTTTAGGATAAACAAACAACACGTTTTTCATCACTCATTCCCTAGCCAAAGGTATACCAAACGACATGTATGCTATTAAGCAATCGGCAAGCCTTAACCACCATCCTTACTATGGATATTATGCGTAATAGTATGCGTCCTACGTTCGTTATAATTTTTCATCCTATATTTCTTACAACATTTGGGTGTCTTACATTCGAAAATATAATAAATAACAGTGGTGAAAATATGCACTATTATTTGTAATCACTCATTATTGTTCCCATAAGAATCTCACAAAGGGAAGGAGGACAACTCGATTTTAAATACTCTACCATTTAGAAGTAGGGATGTACTCAAAATAAATTTCCAAAAATCCGTACAAAGCATTCTTATGGGAAATACCGGGATTTTGGGACCCTCTGGGATCGAACTAATGATTGCTAGGATGGATATCACATTATCCCTGGGGGTTTCCAGTTGGGAATCGTATGGCATAAAACGGCCAAGTCAGTGACACTTGTGGTTTAGGCAGAGAATCCGTATCCTATATGTAGCAATGTAATACATGCTGGAGTTCCGACCTAACACATTGTAGAATAGTTATCGAGGAAAATGATGAAGAATGTTTAGTGGGTAGGGATATCAAAATGGCGAAAAAATAATTTATTAAAATAAATGGGAGAAAACATTTCTTAACTTGGAAAGTTTCGCTATCCTCATGGTGATGCGCGTGTATGGCGTGGTTGTCTAACTTGGATTGTCAGTTGCTAATTTTGCGTTAAAAATCCCTAGTTGTGTCAACGGTTGGACACGTGTCTATCATGTTTGAGCAAGGAACATGCCCTGAAAGTCTCGCCCGAATCCGTTTCCCACAGAAGTGTCCTCCTCTTGTTTGCATATAGACATTTTGGGTATTTTCCGCGTAAATACCTAGTTATTTGCCATTTGTTTCAAACTCACAGATTGTACGACGACGGAAAAAAGTATGCTCGATTTAATCCGTTTTTGAACCCGTCACTCCCGCTTTCCTGACCACTCACGCCGCACGCAAAATATTATTCGCAGTTAAGTCCCAAATGAACTCGTTTGTCCATCACTCCCTTCGTTATCTCTTCGCTGTTTGTCCTTCCCCATGAATGTTAATTCAAAGCCTCAACACTTTTCCCCCGAAATTCGCAATTTTCGCCAGAGTTGCGATTCCATGGAAGGACGTTTTCTCGATCCCTGAGGTTTGCGCGGCTAAGGAGCGCTCCTCCCTTTCTGGTATTAATTAGAGGAGGAGTTGGGAAGATGCGTGGAATCCGCTATGAGGGAGGGTCTGTGCGGGGTCAAAGGGCGCCTCCATAGAGGGACGGCGAGAGGCGAGGGATTTTCGGCTAAGAAAGGGATGAAAGGGAAAACGAAGGAGACCCTTAATGAGCTATTCGCCTTTAGCATGAGGGGGCATTGGCACCTTTCGTTTAAGATTTATGAATTTGCGAGGGTTGTGAAGAGGTTGCCCGTGAAACAAGTCCCTACGCTCCCCAAACTTTGTCGGCTTTCATTGGGTGCAAATGATTCTGATTAATTAATGGATTGAAGAGATACCATAGTAACCTATTCTGTGGAGGGAGTTGGTAAATACTGCCTCGTAAATAAACATTCAATTATAGGAATGCCTTACGTAATGAAGAAGATGCAACCGTTTTTCTCTAGTGTGTTCTAGGACATTTTACCTCACAAGATCTAAATTCCCGAGAGAAACAATATACCTAAACCAATAACGCCTAAATTGTTCCTTCCTACATTAATAATGATTAATATAATGAATAATGAATTGAAAACATCAAAGAAATCATTGTACTGATGTTGTTTTTTAAAAGTGGCCAAAATTGATTAAGATGTACAGCAACAGCAAAAATGTTGGATTGGAGAGGTGTTTGAGTACTTTACAGTTCTATAACAATAACACTAATGAGTCGACAATAAAACTTCTTTATCTAGCTCATACTTGTGTCTCAGACGAAAAACAAAAATTATCAATTAAAATGTTTTTCCCATCACTCTATAGATCGAATAAATGCAGGTGTATGTTAAATTGGAGTTGGCAAACCATGTTAGTGGAAATTAATTCAAATAACTTGAAATGGAAATAAATTATGATGGAGAATAGTTAATATATTTGCGTTGTTGAAAAGTCACTCGAATGCTTACATTTTCAACGATTTACTTTATTTTAGTTTATCTGTTCATGCTGATTTTCTTCCTGTGTATACTTTCTGAGCAAATAAAGTAGAAGAATTGAGGGAAGGACTAACTGTCGCCAGTCAGATTTTCGTTCTCTTGTAGTCTTGCAGACTATTGTATAATGATCATTTTCTTTATTAATGAAGAGATTACGCGACCAAAGGGCTGACTGACTAGAAAATAAAAAAGGCGTTAGATAGAATTATGAAAAAGGAAGAGGGCATGATGAAGCATCCTATTACAGACCTTAAGAAATGAATAAAATACAAGGATGCAGAATACGGAAAATGAGTTTACTTGTTTATAATTATTTAGTGCTTATATGAATAGGGGTTGATTTTGTTAGCCTTAACTTCTTCTCTTATTTCTTGCAACAATAATTTTGATGTCGACGATGCCCATTTGTAATTTCGTTTCTTATCTAAGATAGTTCTTTATTTCATTTGGCCGCTTATATCCCATAAATGATAGTTTAGAATATTCTCTGATCTTTTTATGTTAAAACGGTTCCATTTTAATCATAATTTACTTCTGCATTTCATCGAGCTTGTGGCATTCTGCCAGATAATTTTAAAGTTTAATTTATTCTGGAGGATTCATTTTGTAATGCCCGATGGTTGCATTCATTCCAAATGGATTTATTCTCGTTAAGGTTTATTCTTGGAAATTGAAAAATCCAGTGAGCGTGACGTGAATGGAGAAAATTCTCCTCGAAATTTCGATATATGAAGTTAAGCGAGGTGATCAGTGACATTTGGACGCTTTCCGTTGCAATCACAGCACGCCTAATAAATATTTTCCGGAAGTTTAATTTTGACAGAATGTCTGTGATGCATTTTGGCGTATCTTATGAAACATCGATTGGAACGAATTTTTGCGCGTCTACCTTTTCATATATTATTAAAAGAAGAGTTTTCCATACGATTTTCGGAAATAAAAGTTTACCGTATTAAGGGTGTTTTATTGTGAATTTGATTCATTTAATTCAAGGATAATGTTAGAAAAGACATACATTTATCATTTTCTATTTAATTTTCTAATCTTACCTAGCAAAAGAGGATAAATAAATTAAAAGATTGATTTGGATTGAAGAAGTGTGGTTTAGTAAAAGTTTTGGTTAAAATGGAGTTGTTTAACGTTAATTATTACCACAAAGTTACTCCTGATTCTGTGTTGTTCGAAGATTGGATATTGTTGAAACATTAAATCAGTTATTTATTATATTATAAAATAATTTAGAAAGACTAGTATTTTAGGTCCTCAACAGCCTCTTTAAACTATCTTTCGTGGTCCGGACTTCTACTGCGATAGTTTTGGGTAATTTTTATTCCTTTCGTCCAAAAAGTATTTATATTTATTGAATACATTGTATTTAATGGCTGCCCGTAATAAATCAGTTCTTTCTTTCTCTATGCATTATGCTCTTAACAACTGATTCTAACTATTATAACTAATTATAGTAATTGAGAAATAGCCAAATGATAAACTATTACCAATTACTTGAACGAGAAAAGATAAAGGTAAGATATCGTCGTCATATTCGTGACATTAGGTCGAACATAGTAAAATTCACTACCGATGCACACGGCAAAAATTACGTTGACATTACGTCACTTCATGTCTCGCGTGACACGTGAAGCCTTTCCGGCTTCGAACACCCGTCGAGAAGGAGAGGGCCATGAATGATTTACTGCATTATGAATACGTCTGCGGACATCTGGAGCCTGTAATCCAAAGCACTCCGGAGATATTGCGGTCGCAAACAAACCTCTCCGACACGAGTATGTATACTAATTGAAAAACATATTGCCGGAACTCATGGAAATCCTTAAAGTCTGACGCTTACCACATATGCGGTGGCTAAAAGGAGGAAAGTCACACACTTACGGCTCGTTTCGTTGAAAATATTTGCACGCACACTCAGCATTCCAATACCAAGGCCGTGGCGTTCGTTTATAAATACTTCGAGCAGACGCTTTTGAATCTATCAGCACGTTTCATACAGGCACGAGATATGAGCGCGGTCACCTGCGGAGGGCTAATTAGCCACTCCCCCTCTAAAGCCCCTGCAAAGCCCGTTCCCGCCGAATTCTCTGCCCCACAACGCCTCCGCTTTGCTAAACGCCCGGGTACCGCAAGGCACCATCCTCGGTCCCCTTTGTTCTCAGCGAATGCGGGAGGGTTCACGGCGGGAGGGAGAATGCGGGAGCCAAACAATTAACTCCTCCCTTTGGAAACTACCCCTTTCCCTAGTTGTCACCAACAAACGCCAGGGTTCAACACAAGCCCCTTTTCCTCTCCAAGTCGTGTCATTGGCCTAACGTGACTCCTTCCTTCGTCATCATACGCTCCTTTTCCAGATCTCACTCAAAGACTACACCTCTGGATAGATATTTCGGTCTCTTGAGGATATTGGACGGGTCCATTACATTCACACGTTACCAGTAAGGTGATTTAATCCGTAACCGTTGAACTTATATGTATGTACTTTGTGCAGTCAGTCTGTGGAGCTCTTTGAAGAAGATTACATTAAAACCGAAAACGTTGAGAATTTTATAATAATAAGCTAACGAAGCACAGGTGAGATTAGGTAAAAAGCAATTCTAGCGGTCTACAATGTATTTGAAGTTTACGAAGGTTTCCTTATACTTTGGCTAAAATCAGTGTTTATGATCCTTACATCTACTTAAGTACATATATAGTTTTCTGTATAAACAGTGAAAAACCTAGAACTCCTTAATTTCTTGAATGTGATAGATTTTCACATAACTTTTAATAAGTCTTCTTCTGTGAATTTCATCCAGAGTGTGTCCATATGTGTACCTCATTACATGTGACTGGTAATGTTTACATTCCTATGCCCTACTATCCTTCTATGTCGAAATGATTTTTTCCATGCACAAATTCTGATCAAAGTGTGAGCGAAATAGTTGTGAAAATTGTTCATGCGTACGCTCTCAGCCATGGGAAAGTAATATAGTGATGCATCATGTCTGTCATATTCTTCGACGAAATACCTTTGAGAATTCTCATTCAAACGAATAGACAACACTTGACTACTTCCGCAGAAAGTTTTCTGTGGACGCAGTGAATATGTTTTTCATTCGAAGTGAGATTTTGTTCATTTGAAGAAATCTTTGAATAAGTTCCGCCAAATATCGCTGAAATTGGTTCATTATCTATGTGATCTTAGATTGGCTTTGTAAACAATCAATGTGACGAACTTTCTGAAAATATTCGAGCAACAACAGCAAAAGAAAAACACTGTGGTGAATATCCAATATTTTTAAACAACAATTTTAAATTTATCTTTGAAATCCGTAGTTCAAAATTCGAGGTCCGCATTAATTATTTAACCCACGTCTCATCATCGTCAATCTTTGGACCCTTACAAGGGTTGAAGTCAAATGCTTTAGTTGTTTTTTAGATGTATCGTCATTAGTCACATACGTTCGTTTAGCAGAACTAGAGCTCTTAATTTTTCGAATTTGAAGACGTAATATAAAGTCCTTCGTTATTAATAAAATACGGAAATGAATAAGCTTAATTCTTCCCGATTATATTAAAGATTCATGGTATGCAAAAAACTCCTTGAAATTAGAATTTTAAATTAAAAGACCTCTAACGGTGAATGAGAATCTTAAGTTTTTTGTCATTTATTTACGAAAAAACTTAGCAGGAAAAACATGCCTGGGAAGGTAAAAAGGTTTTCGTTTCTAATAAATATTTAGGAGGAAAATTATTGAGCCTCGAAGAGCACCATCATCAATGATTATAATAAAATATCAACAAAGTAGACGAAAACGCTGTCTTGAGGGTATATCATTAAACAGGTTACATGGATCAGGATTTCATTAATTATGCGTACAAAAGTCCTGTTACTCAATGATAGTGGTTAATTCGTATTTCCGAATCAATGTAATTATAATATCTTAGCACAATTTTTCGGTTCTTCATTTTCCCCTGTCGTATTTGAACAAAATGATTAAATTTTACTTTTAGTTAACGATGCCAACTATGCACTACGTTCCCTTCTGTTTCCATCCTTTCAGACCTACGTTAAGATTTCACTGAGTAATCCATTCGCACATCTAAAGATCCTTATTAATTTCACAAAAATCTTATTTCCGAAATGAATCTACAAAGGAACAATCGGGAGTGAGATGAAATGAAAATATGTGTATTTGCGTAGATGCTCTGCCTTCATCCTGTTTCCTTGCTCTTATTTTGGTTGTCCGAATAGCCACTGGAGAGCGTCCTCCGGGATATTCATTACAGAAGAGATGCATGGCATTGAGCTGAGACTCGCTTTGTGCGCCTCTGCATTTACAAGATTAACTTCCAGAGATTCGTTCTGACGGCAGTGGCGGGATTTCTGCGGGTGATATTAGCGAAATAGGATATTTAGAGACGACTTTGTACCGCTAAAGGGAGAGCCTTTTATAGCTGAAGGCTATCGATCTAAGTCACTTTTCGCCTCGAAACAATTTTCCAAAAGAAAATGTAGTGTTTCAGTGCGGAAATGAAATTAGGATTTACGTATCATGGTTAGAGTTATGGTGGAGTATTTTACATATGTTATCAAGTATGTATCTCATTTGAGGTACGAGTGGAAACTGGTAAAACAACAATATTTTTATGTAAGCAAAACTTATAAAAAATTACGCGATTGAAGTGAATAACCTCTCCTAATCAAGGTTTAAAATTTTAGATATTTAAGTGTTTTATTCTGTTTTGTATACGTTGTTGATTCTTCATTTGATCTTTAGAAGAAAAGTATTTATAGATTTATTTATTTCCCGTCATATTTTTGGTCATACTTGAACGGCGTTTCTGCTCCCATGTTTATTTATAAGTTCAAAATTAAAATAATTCCAAATTTAGCAAGAGAGCGTCATATTGTGTGGGTTTTGGAAATAGTCAACGTTTCCATTAATAGAAATATTCTACAATCTGTCTGGTTTATTAAAATTGACTCCTTATCTGGGGATTATTCACATTTCACTCAACTTCATTGAAATTTTCTGTTCATAGATTTTAGTCGCTAAAAAAATATTAGAAATTTGAATCATTTGCTAAAAATTCTCGCTAGGGGCGAACGTTATGTACTAATATACTATTTTGACTATTATTATCTTTTATAGTATCTACCATTGCGGCTACCATATGTAAATTTTTATGTAAATTTGAAATGCTATAAACGACTAGACCAGAATTTTAGTAAGAAAAATATCTTCACTAATCTTGCGAGTGATTAAATCACATCGCATATAACTTTTTGTAAATATCATATTCAAGACCGAAAGAAAGTAACAGCTATATTTACAGGAAGATTTATGTTTATAAATCCAGCCTAAGAAGTGGCGAAGGCATTTATACTTTACGGTGCCGCTATTGTGGAACAATTAGGAAAATTATTTCCGAGTAATCAACAGTTATCTTTAAATCGTGCCCTAAATTTAGCAGGAAAAATTTATTTTATGATGGAAAGTTTAAAGGTGAAGGATCACTGAATTGTGACTATGGTAATGAATTCAACACATTCTGATTACGTCAAAGATGATTACAGTGATTCTGAGTAATGAGTTGCTCCCGAGCTGAGCAATCTGATTTGCAAGATGAACTATATTTGTTAATCGTCATCGTTCGGAGAATTGCGAAAATATTGATTTATTCTCCAGTGAAATATTCTATTTCGGAGCAGGAAATATTCAAATGTGATAACAGGGATGCAGAGGAATTATTTGACTCTCATAAGAAAGACATGAGCATATATGAAGCAAAATATTCTTTCACTCCTAGTTTTTTGTTGCAGTTTGACTTACTTTCAACAATTCGACAGACTTCTACGAAAAAATGAAAGAAAATTTTCTACGCAGAGTACGTCTATTATCAAAAAATAAGATCATGATCGTCTTATCGTTTAGTATAGCCCTATTTTTGTTGAAGATTTCACTTTAAAAACTTACATGTAGTTATAAATGTTTTGTTTATTTGCAAACGAACAATGCAAGAATTCGTATCCTGTTAAGAAATATAGATCAACCTCAAAAAAAGGAAATTTTATTTGCTTACTTTCTGCCTCAGTTTTTTTATTTGAAAGTCTCGAAACCTTTGAAAGACTGCGCCAGGTCACGGATTCCGTTAGCCCAACCAACGTATACATTTTAATACTGTTTAAAATGCTTCTACAGCTTAGATCATTCCGCAAGTCGAATGCGTTACCCATTTTGTTATCCGGAAGCCTTGCTTTGGCTTTTTTCTTGTTTATCGACTATTTTTGTTGCCAATATTATAGAGAATCATCGGATATCAATGAAAATAATTATTTTGAATTTTTTGCTGTTTCCCGCGAATTCTCGGGAAATAGGTTTTCCTATAACATACCCGAAGGTTCCAAAATGCCGGGAATTTCAAAACCCTTTTTTTCAAATTCAGTTTTCTAAAATTGTTTATCTACTAATGTGTTTGTACTTTGNCTTGGTCTCTATGCTTTTGGCGCTTCATACCTGAAGTTTCATTTTTGCTAACCGAAATTTTCTTTGATCAGATCAGCGATTCATATATATATATACATACGGTCAAACACAGCGAGAAAGTTATATATTTTTTTCAGGTGCTAAATCATTTGAACCATCTTAAAAGGGTTTTATATATAGTTTTCCTCAAACGTAAATGTAATTCGAAGATAAACATGTGAAACACTATTTGGAGCAAATCTTGTTGATTTTAACTGTTATTAGTAATTTTATCGTAATTGATTATTGTAAATAATAATACCATAAGTACCATACTGATATACAGTCTTCAAGCTGACTCCTCATGTAACTTCAACATTTATCTATCCTGCAATATTTCTGAAATAACCCGTTTGATTTATTTTATATATTTTTCTATCTTTGCCTTTAAGAAAATCTAATTCCTTCAGAATCAATTAAGGTTAGTTCTTTGTTGTCTGAAATTCGCCAACATTGGCGAAGTTTTTATTTTAGAATAAATACGGCTTTTCCGACAAGAAGAGGCTTTTGTTACCGCCCAGTTGAGGAAAATTGCTATTTCCCGAAGTACAGTTACGTTAGGATTATCCGAAAGAATGGATGAACCCGACGGAATTGACAGCGTGGAAGTCTCTTTCTACTCTTAACAAAAATGCCCCACAAACTTCAATCGATACCAAAAATGTAATCGCGGTAGGAATTAAGCTCACGTTCCCAAGGAAGACCAAGTTTCTTGTTTAGCGTGTAATACTGCATGTGTTTGACAGATAAGATTGGCAAATATTTGTTGTTCGCGCAATGTGTGGAGGAGATCTGAAGATTTTCTTTGGTTTATAAGAAGCGAATGAAACGGAACAACGATTTCTCATCCACAGGGGAGCGTTGGAAGGAGTATGGGTGGGAGTGGAACGTTGTATAGAATGTATTGAAGTATATGCTCTGGGTGAATATAAAGAATATAACTAATAAGTATTTGGCGTCTTACTTCAAGTCAATGATAGTCAAGTCCTTCATATCGCCTCAATGGTCTTTATTAAATTATAACTTTCAGTGGTTACTCTAGTCTTGTTACCTAATATAATCAGCCAAGCTACACTTTATTTCAAGTTATACTATTTCAGGCTAGACTTGATGGTATGGAAATATTTCCCACAAGTTGTAAATAATAATTACTCTACTTATTGCGAAATATTAATGTCTTGAATCGTTACTTTCTTCTGGAGGTTGAGAACCTTGTTAGACGTTAGGCCTATGATTAATTTTTGTCACCTTGCAATTATTACTCTATAGACTCTATTAATTATGTGTAGTTTTCAGCTACATACTTGGTGGGTAAATAAATGCGAAAAATACACGTTAAATTAAAAATTTAAATGATAAGTATTTTTGATGGGTTTACTGTCGATAAAGTTCAGATAAATTTTCAAATGTGTCGCTTTGTAATTCATAGTAGAATTACTTTTGTGACGAAATAGGGCAGATATTCACGAATGATTTTATCTTTTTACAGAAAATATAATTATATTTAATTTTAACTCTCTGGTTAACCGAAATTATCTTTACGATATTTCCCACATCATTAGCATCTATTCTCGTATTATTTAAAACATAATATTTACGATCATATGCTCATTGCCCTAACTATTTCTGAACGGAGCAAAAAGGAATTGGTATTCTTCAACCATTAGGCAGAAATAAATCCAGAAATGGAATGTGGCAATTGAATCTCCCGTAATCCTCTGATTGATGATAAGTCTATAGCTAAGAAGTCATTTAGCATTAGTTGTGGTTTTGCTGAAGACGAGTGTCAGAAAGGCACCCCAAGAAAATTTTCCCAAATATCGAATACCACTAAATAATGCCTTTCTAAAGCCAAGCTTTACGCAGCTGTTCATTAGGTTTTCAAAAGATACAGTTAGGTGGCAGGGACTATTCACGGAGGCATAGCATGAGTATCCTCTCTCCTTTCGTACTTCGTTTCATTCTTCTTATCCTGAACCTATTCAAGGCTCCTTATATTACTATCACACAGCCACAACGTTTCTATGAGTCCTTTTAGCCCTTTAGAGCCTACATCCTACTTTGCATCGCTTAAAACAAAGATTACTTTTAACATTAAAGGTAAGTGGGATAAAAATGATTATAATGAAAATTTACCATCGTGGGCTGTAGGCATCAATAAATGGGTATCAGTAATTAAACTCATCATCATCGTTAATGTTAATCATAATCCCATATGTTATTAGTTACTTTGACTGAAGATTAAGCTAAAGAAAATTTTATGAATGTATCTTTAAGGTACCTTTACTATCCCTCGACATTTTTTAAGTGTCGAGGTGCCGCCGAAACACTTTATGCTTCGCACCAATGATCCGTACACAAGGATGATGTAAATGATGCTCGTGGAAATGATGATGATAAAATGATGCCTCTTCCTTGAAAACACGCATCTTATATACTTTGGCGGAGCGATCACTTTCTACTTTCTCTATTAGGTATTTTCCCTATTCCTCTGTGCTTGTCTATTCTTAGGTCCTGTTTTAATGTTGTACTAAAGGTCTTGTTTACGACCTTTACCTAAGTGACACAACTGCACAGATGAAGGGCGGTGCCTTGAGGCGTTCAGAGTGTTTGCATCGCCAATTACCACAAAGGTTTAACACACATCTACATAAATTCGATATTGGAAGGCGTGACTTCGTGAAAAGACATTACAGATCCTGTGGAAAAATACAAAGTGTTTTCATACACATCTACATCTTTATAAATACCCCACACGGAACGTGACTGGGGGTAAAAACACAGAATTTTAGAAATTTAGTAATTTCATGTCTCGTGAGGTTTGATGCTACCATTTGACAATGCGTGGATCTGTTAATCTACGACGAGGCTTTGATTTTCGCAGACTTTTGATTTGTCATGGAGAAGGCAGGTCTCGCAGGTTGTCTCCCGAGTTCACTGGGGCCTGCGCCTCCTGCGAGGCATGCACTTCAGGCCCTCGGCGAAGACCCGCCTGGCGCTGGTGAGGTCGCTGCTTTTCCCAAAAATTGATTACCGGCTAGTGGCCTGCAGCGACCTTTCGGGTGCGGACCTGGATCGCCTGCAGGTGGCGCAAAACGCTTGCCTAAGGTACGCCCTGAGGCCTGACACCAGAGACCACATCACCCCTTTGTACAGGCGGGAGAAACTTCTTAAGGTGCGGGAAAGGAAGAGGCTGAATATCATCCTCTCTGGACTGAGGGTGTTGGAGGCCCGAGCCCCGACTTATGTGTTGCACAACCTCCGCCTCCTGGGGGCAGGGCACCTATTCGATACCAGGAACTCCCAGAAACATTTCCGGATTCCATCTCACCGGACCTCTAGGATGGCGGGGGCTTACGCAACAATATTTGCCAGGGAATTCAACGAACTGCCCCCCGCGATAAGGAGTAACCTAACAAGAGCGAAACTAATCAAACATTTTCTGCAATAAATAAATATATATATATATGTATGTGTGTGTGTGTATGTATACGTGTGTGTGTGTGTGTATAGGTGTGTGTATGTATGTATACGTATATATATGTGTATGTATGTACATATGTATGTGTATATGTGTGTATTTATATTTATATAAAACACGTGTGTGTGGGTGGCAGTGAGTGTGAGTGATATATGTAATGAGTGATTTTGTGAGTGATTTTTTTTGGTGCCTTTGTGAAAAGTGCCTTTTTCCTCTTACGTATCTTAATTTAACACATATACTTATACACATGTAAATATAGTTTCTTCCTATTGTATATATATCTGCCTGTAATTACTTTTACCTATGTACAAATTGTATATATGCATTTTTTGTACTTGACCTTTAGAGAGAGCCAGGGGAATAGGGGGCTGCTCGGCTTCATCTGGCCCAGCATAAATAAACAACAAGTCAAGTCATTTCATAGATTATTTTATGACCTAGTTAGCTAAATATTTAGCAATATTTAGTATATTTCGTTCTATATAAACGAGGTAGATTACTTCCTGGATTAATGCGAAGGCATCAATTATTCGGTTAATGGAACTTCCTGCTGCATTGTAGCAATATAAGTGGAATAGTAATTTATGAAATACTCTAACAGAAGATATCATTAGTATTCGTTGTATAGAAAATTATAAAGAGAGAGACTTAAAGTTTTACTTTAAATTAGATGGAGGTTAAAACAATGTATTCATACTATTTCACTATGATGCCTATGTTGTTTTCTTTTGTAGTGCATCAATAAAGAAGTGAGATACGAGAAACTGTAGACTTCGTTCCTGATTTGAAACAAGCCTTTCGAGCAAAGTCATTTCCGCTTCTCTAGACAGGGAACGCCTCGAAATCTTTAATATCTTCTCCGTTTGTTACTCTTCCTCGCACACGTATTCGAAACAAAGGGATAATAATTGAGAGGGACCTTGAATGAGTACGCATTTCCACGATAAACATTCGCGGCGCTTTTCCGCTATGCTTTACTTGATTACTAGAGTCCACCATGCGCATCTCGGCTTCTCTTGTTTTTATTTCTCCATTCCTCTTCAATTCTCATCTCCCCAAGTATCCACGATGTTTTATGTTTGAATTTTCATCTCTTTTACTTCCTCCATGCGAGTGGTCTATATAATGAAAGGCAAATTTACAGTCAGATGTAAAACCTTACTCGAATCCTGAAATAGTGTCATTTCAGAATTGAAGTAGTTTTGGTCAACCATTAATATTTTCACGACTTTCTATTGATCGAAGTTTTTCCCAAATTGTTTCCCGCTTGTGTATTCCCAAATCATGGGAATACAAAAGCGCGAGCAATGTTTATGTTACTCCGTATTCTACCTTGGCTTAAGTTGTAGTTTGCATAGAAATTTCGGGGTAATTTAACATATACCTACGAGAAAATCCAAATGATAATTTATGATTCATGGTAGTTCATGATTCATAATTAATTCTACAAGATTTATTCATCGATTATTAAATGCATAGTAAAATCCTTATCTGGTAATAACAAAATCTTACTTGAGAATATATTCATGGTGATTGGATTATGCGGAGTTGAACTGTTTACTTGGAGAACGATATTCAACGACTCGAAAGAAAAAAATATTACTGACCTGCTTGAGTCTCGTGTAATTGTCTTCTTATGCTCTAAGTGGAGGTTTTACAATAAATTAGTAACCTCTCTGATGAAAAATATTAGTTACAAATGCAAGATTTAAATCTATTGTGTTTATCTTAGAGTTTGGCATTTCACATTCGAAATAGCAAAGTATGTTTGCGTTGCATTTGAGGAAATTTTACGATTAAATGGTTTGTCATAAATGAATAAGTTGAGTAATGGAATGGAAGGCTGATCAAAGGTATTATCATTGCTCCCTAACTAAGAGTAATGACACAATCTATGGAAGGCTTGGAGTTAATTCGGATCCAATTAAAGTGTTACATGGATTTTAGTAGTATGAAGACGGCCTTCGAGAAATCTAGTACTAAAACCTAAGTTCCTCTAAGGAAACACTAGAGGCTTCAAAATAGACTGATAACAACCTTGAAAATCACTTCATTCCACGACAACCGTGTCGATTCTTTAAAGCTATCCGCGACGTGAAAAGCATCCTCCAGTTACGGTTTCAAACTTGTCTCATTATGTCTTTTCGTCCCATCTCGTCTGTCTTTCCTATTGTGCGCTTGCTTTCTAACAGAAAACCTTTTTCCCTCGCGTTATTGTAGATCTTCCTATAATCGGATTTCCTCTCTATGCTGCCCGTCGATTTCTTTTATTCATCGTTTCCCTTTACGCTCCGAAATTCCTCTCCTAAACTCCATATTCTCGTTCCGTTCATTCCATCACTTCCATTCGCGCCTTCCAAACATTTCCCGCTTCTCTTTTTCTAACTCACTCACCTGCGCTCCATTGTCTCTTACGCGATTGGCGAGCTCCCTTTCCCCCTCCGCCCCCCCTGCAAAACCTACCCCCCCCCCGCGGGGCTCTTAGGAGACTTCCCTTCCCTCCGTTGAAGGGCCCATTTTGCCCTCCCAGCTTCTCTCGCCCTACTGATCTTCGCAAACCATCAGACTAATGAGTATCTCTCGCCCTTTCATTCTTCACTGAGACTAGTTGCCGCCACTGCGTACCGGAAAGTGGCGCATCCACACATTTTCGTACCAAAGCAGTCGTGCCAACTTTTTCTTCAGAGATTTCTAGTCTCATCTTCAATCATACGCCCCATGCCGCCCATTGAAATATAGCATACGGAGGGATAAACAATGAGCAATCAAGCTATTATTTTTTGCTATCAGTAGTCTATTAGAATTCACGGGATAAATCTAAAAAGACCACCGGAGAACCTAAAGGCAACTCTCCCTGCTTTAGTGAAAAAGGTCCAAGGTTCACACATTCACGGTGTCGGCCCAAGATGCAAAAATGACCGAAGCTGTCGTGATAAAAGTGCTGAAGACGCTGACTTGTTGCAATAAAGACTACTATTGGTAATTTAACAAAATGCTAAAAGGTTTTCACATCAGAACATAAATTTTGAAGTAAGAGTAAATAATCTTTATTACCTTTATCGCTGCGCAAGCGTTAACAATCTAAATGATCGTAGATTAACTTAATGGAATTCCATAACAAAGGATAAAATTAAACTGTTAAGTTTCACTCTTGATTTACGATTTCGGGGGGTCTCACCGTCACCGTGTTATGTTCATATGATGTTTAAAGTTTAAACAATACTTAGTTTTTATCCTTTGTCATTCAATTCTACGGAATTGAATGGCAAAGCGGAAGTTCCCACAACCCCAAGAGCGGAAGCTCCCACAATCGATTGAATTGGTTTAACAACCGCATTTTCATCCAGAGTTACGGTGATATAAATGTAATAGACTTTTAGGTATTATTCTTTTAACTTTCTAATACACAAGTTTCCCAACTAGCTCAGCAATAGATTCCACATTTATTTTCTTAATAGGCACCAAGTTCCACCCAGGTATGAAGTAAAGTTTGACATTTCCAATTTAACTTTCGAGTGATTGCGTATTTTGTGCACGGAAAAAGATTCTTTTAGAGAAAGAAGTTTTAGTGAAATTAAATTAACATTTTTAATGTAGCTAGATAGAGATGATAAAATAATGCAAAATTGGCTTCTTGAAAATCGAAATCTTTTGAGTCCTAGCTTATAGTGGTAGTACCATTGCTTAAACCATGGTTGCAAATTCAGCAATTTTGTCGCTAGATTTAGCCACTTTTTCCGTTGTTTAGCGACATTTTCTATTTTAGAGCCATCTCGTGCTATGGAGCACTCCACAAAATTATCTCAAGATAATAATACTAATAAATTTTACTCAATTTAAATAAAGTTAGCATTGCTTTCAGGGTTCCGGCTGCCCTGTGTGTAGCGCGTTTGACTTTTATGCAAGCGGTACCGGGTTCGTTTCCCGTTGGGAGATCATATCTGCGAAATAAACTCAGCTGTCGAGGAATTTCTGACATTACTGATACAAAAGGACGACTTTTAGTTGAAAGACATAATTATTCGAAGAATAAATTTTATTTGCATTATTTCTGAATTTATACTTCATTAACGAAAGTGAACTAACGTAAGGAAGGAAAATAGAACACGGTAGATAAAGAAATAGAACTTTAAAACTCTCCAGGAGCCGTTCCACCGCCGGTTTGCTACCCTTTGAGATCAACACTGCAAAAAAGGGAAAGAAAACGCATTAACCGACCCTCTAGGAATTTCCTTTTGAGCATTATAATAGCAATGTTATCATTTTCAAAGGAGGAAGAGTAATGTATATAGTATTTTTGAAAGAGGGAACTAGCAAATTGGATTATTATATTCTTGAATTCAAAAGACAAAGAATGCAGCATTCTTCTTACGATGATATCACTGCTATTGAAATGTGCACTAGGCGATTCCTAGAAAGTTGATTAATCCTCTTTCTTGCCTTTGTTTCCAGTTTTGGTCTTAGAGGGTTGGCGTGATCTAAGTGAAATAATGCTATTTTGTTTGTAACTATTTTTATCGATATTATTTTGACTTTGACCTCATTTTAGCTACTTTTCATGTTGCATATAAGGCATTTTCAAAATTAAATTAGCTTCTATTGGTGAAACGAATAACGTTTGGCAAACACTGCTGTAGTCAAAGATGATTATGAAATGATAGGATTTTGATACAACTCCTCGTACAAAGTCCAATCAACAATAGTTTGCTAATTTTAACGTAAGCATTCGTTAAACTTCAGTTAGTAAAGCAGCGAAAAACTTAACACGCCCTATTTAATTATCTGCGACTCATACGGATGGAATTTGGAGTTAATGAAATCTCAGCTGCTAATACAGTGGAAAAATTAATAACGCTTTATTTCGCTCATATGAACCTTCAATAAGCAGTTACTAAATCAGAATAAACGTGCAGGACCTTTGGAAGCCCTTTGAGGATTCAGTGATATACTAATCGTATCTGGGACCATGATTTAGAGGTGAGCGATGTCGCACCTTCACCTTATTGTATGTTCCGCCAACATGTTCTATGATTTTTATAATTGCTCTCCTAATAATTAATTTTGTTAGGATTGGAGGTTAGGATACCTCAGGTTAAGTTGTAGCAGATATAGTAGATATTGTAACTGTTTCCTTCCGAATTCTTATTTGAGAAAAATTATTTTCATTGATTTCCAATTTTCAATTTTATCACAATTTTTATAAAAAAATTATCCAAATTGTTACAAAGGGAGATTTTCTCGCCCCCGTTTGATATTTCTCTGCGTACAACCGAGTTATCCGCGAAAATCCGAATAGTTTCACAATTAGTCTTGCGTCTCTGGGTGTGGAATCCTGCCCGCCCTTGTCCTTCCACATAATTTTCCTAGACTATTTATAAGGCAGTCAATAACCTGCCGCACCCCTCCAATTTCGCCCTGGGTTGTTTAATGTAATCAGGGTCGACGCTGATGCTTTAGGGAAGTGGTTTTGGAGATTAAAACGGAAGGCCGAAGAGTAGAGAAGCTAGGAAATCATTAATATGCAAGCCAAGGCGATGGGAAATATTTTCTTTGGAATCTTTCCCAACGTCTCTTTCAATTACGTGGAATTTCGTTGCTGTGATTTAATGTCGAAAGGATTTAGCAACGAATACCTTAGCAGACCTACGCCCTCTTCCGGGATTTTCCTCTAATGACTACGAAACAACGGAAAATGAACTATAATCCTATCGGACAACCATATCCGACATTGACCTAAAATACCGTTGCAGTTGGTGGTACATATGTGTGTGTGTGAAAGCGCATTTTTGATGCAAGGAAAAATTAAATAAATTATAAAACGATTATTATTGATGTTCTAACGTTAGACTGAGCGCTTCAATGTAGTAGGTAGTTAAACTATCAGCATTAGAAACAAAGAATAAAAGTAATTATTACGTATAAAATTATTGAACAACTATGATAAAAACTAGGTGAGTTTACAATGCAAATAAAACCCTCAGAGAGAGGTGTTACGTGGCAAATTTAAATAATATAGTAAACTCAATGTGGGAAGGCGTTACCTCGTGGAAGGCCATTACAATAAAATAAAGACCGTCTCGTACACTTCCACAGCAATTTTATTTATGGTAACATGTTTCGCTAGTGTCCTAGCATCATCAGGCAAAAATCTTTTTCACATTTTCAAACACGCATTTTCACATTCACAAACACGCTGCCTTTCATGCTATGATCAATAGACTCTTGGAAGTACCAATGTCCCAAATAAGCTATAAGAATGAATTAAATTTAATAAAAACAATTGATGATGCTAGGACACTAGCGAAACATGTTGCCATAAATAAAATTGCTGTGGAAGTGTACGAAACGGTCTTTATTTCATTAAGTAATATAGTATGAAAAAGTACTTACTTCCATCGTAATCTGTATATTTATATTAGAAATGTCAGAAAACATTTATGAAAGGCTAGAGGAAATATCGCTTCTATTCTTTCCTTATTGTTTAATGGTTTGCATAATTAAATTTAATGGGAGTTAGAACCACGACCCGATAATCACCAGTAGGTTTTTAATTCCTAATTATCCTAATTAAAGCGCTATCGTAACTAATGTGGATATTACATGCAAAATCAATCAAACTAAATAGATGATCTGATGGGTGGAAAGAAGCCCACTTGCGAAAAACAATCTTTAGACATTTGCTTGCTAGATAAACTTGCTCACATTTAAAATTTCAGAAGGAATGACAAAGGAAAGCAAATTATTTAATTTCAGCTCTCCGCGAAACCACGTCTAATAATGCTCTTAGAGCTTAAAATAAACTAAAAAATTCTATGCTTTCCTTATCTCGAGTAAGTTTTAGATGGTCATATGACGTCATATAAATAATGAGGATTAATTAATTCGAACCAGTGCATCGAACTGGAAACCAACCGAAAACCAAAACAGGAAAAATGTAATCTTTGCTGGAGTGTAAACCGAATCCGAACAGAAAATTAAAATGCTTGGAAATGAACCGTAACCGGAAATAAATTTCCCTTTCCAATCATTGGATCGCATATTCATCAAGGGTAACAGTGGGTGTATTTAATAAGCATATGCTAGGGTGGCTCGCAATTCAATTATTAACGTTTCAAATTAAATGACACAATGTATATTTCATGATTAATTTTTATATCTACAGTTTTATTCTAAAATTTAATCTAAATAAATTCTATTTAAGGGTTACGTGTAATGTAAACCATGCTAAGGGAACATATTACCGCAGAAGAAAAAGACGATCCCAACCGGTTTGACGGTTGCTGCCGGACTGAACCGGAACCTAATTCTTGCATTTTCATTGAATTGGGGTGAAAATTGGAAACAGAATAATTACGATTCAAAGGCCCGATTCAAAAATGAATCGAGGAGAGAAACAGTAGATTGTATGAATGAATCACGAAATTGGTCAAAGCTGAACTAAGCACGAGAAACTCATTTAAATAATCCCTCATTGAGTTTCTTCCTATCTTTATAACACGAAACAAGATGGAAAATTCCCTATATTCATTACTTGTGAATCGTTTTACGTATGAAGCTATTTATAATTCTTCCTATACGCGGAGCATATGACATTTGCATAGGCGATCTTTAGTGGACCGGTCGACGATAATCGAATTTTCATTGAACGCTAGCGTTGATGAGGCAGTAAATACGTAGGCACCATTACGTACCGAAGATTCCGCATTTTGAGGCACTCAATTTAGATGCGGTACATGGACTTTTCTTCTGGCGATCTTTAGCGAGTAGGACGAACGATAATTGGATCGTCATCGAATGACAGTGTCCAATTGAAATTGCAGCTGATGAATGCAAATCACTCTTTGGTACTATTGCATTCAAACCCTTGACCCCCCACTGCTCATCCAGATTTTCTCAGTGGAGAGAACACGCTAAAGGTTGAAAATTTTCAAAGCTCAGCACCTGAAGGCAAGCGTTGCAAATCGATTCAGTCCGAACAAAAGGCTCTAATAGTTTAGCTGCAATCATCGGATGGAAAGAGAGCAAGTGGGCATTAGAGAATGAGAAAAAGCTCTTTCGTTCCAGTTACTGAACGGAAAGAATACGCGGTACATCATCAGAAATTCGTAAGTCTTGAGCAAAATTGTTCGCCATTTTTCATTGTGTCCGCGTGGAAAATAATGCAAGCCTCCGCCATGAGATACATTATCCTTAAAATCAGAAGAGATGAAAATGTTCACATTTAAGTGCTGTAAACAGCACGGTCAAGGAATGCGTTATTTACTTTACTTTCTGAGACAGGATGTACTCACAACTGGTATCTTCTAATCGGAAGTTTTTGTAAGTAATATAACAGTTCTTTCTACAACTGTAGCATGAATGGATTCTTCTTCTTTGGTTTATGAAAACCAAGAGAAAAGTGTTCTTTTAAACATTACTTTCGTCTCAATCGTGTAGATGGTTCTATTGGTTCATTTCTTTTGTGCATATTTTTCAAGCCATCACTATCTCCGGAATGTTATTTCTCGAAGGATTGGATTAAAAAAAAAAGACATAAATCTCACCTAAGTAAAGTATTTTATTATTATTATGGCTGTGATGATAGCAAAGCTACATATTGAGTGATGAGCAATTTCGTCACTCATCCTTATCAGTCATTATTGATTGTAATGCATATTTTTCTCTTAGAGTCATTGAGCTGCATTTACATGGGCGTTTATACTAATGCAATTTTGCATCAGTAAGGAAAGCAATTCTCCTAAAGCTATCTCAATCCTCATCTTGTCTATTTGCCTTACCTAAACGTTTTGTATCTAATGTGGAGTATAGGGGATCCAACCAGAGTACGGGCCTAGTACTGAATAATTTAATAGCCAATACAACTATGTTAACGCAAGGGTAACTTAAATTCATTCAGAGACTACGGAGCAAAGATTATAATGGCGTATAGACGGGCTTTAAGGAGAATTAAGATAATTATTTTTCCAATAAGGAGGCAAAAATATTTGTCTGCATGAATAAATTTGACATTGAATGTCGCACGACATCGAAGATGCTGACTCACCATCATAGCAGACTTCCTTAAGGCCAGGAACGGCGAAGTAGATAAGCGATGGGAAACGCATGGTTTATATGCTTGAATTTAGATGAAGAAATTGAAAGACAAAAAGTCACGTGTGCGTAGGAGTTCGGAGCCATTTTTGATAGACCCTCATTAGTACACAGAGTCCCATCATAGCCCAAGAAATTGAACTAGGATTCGTTTTGTCGTGGAAGCATAGAAAAAAGAGCACCCGCCAGGAAAGTGTGAGACCCGGGTTCTATTTCCGGCTGCGCCAGACTTTTTCTCTTTCAATTTCTTCATCTGTATTTTACATTAATTTTTAAGGAATCTAATCACAGCGGACCATATTTAAAATTCTTTACCGTTTATTTTCAACATAATTTTCTAGAAGTAGATGTACTTATTATCATTCTTTATAAATATAATTTACATTTAACTTTATATTTAAACTGTATAGCTGAGTCCCACAGATAGTAAGATAGATAAAGTGAAGCCCTGCATTTTTTTTGAAACCTTGAGCTACCAGCTAAAGTCAGGAGCCGAAAGCTTAACAGAAAGTGAATTATGAACACGAAGTTTAAATTCACTCTAAAACCTTGAATCGCAAAACATTTAAACGATGGCCGTCTTTACAAAATCTTGACACAAAACCCTGAACTATTTTCACTTCTCTCGTCATCAAAACTTTCTGTTCACAATTCACCCAAGGAGCGCTATGAGAAAATTTGAAAACCCGTGTAAATTCTGTACGGCATTTCGAGTCCTTCTGTGAAATTTAATTTGGTAAGAGGGAAAAGCGACGAACAAAAATATCTCGTTCTGTTCTTGGAGAAAAAAGCTATTTCCGTGTCTTGCCTCGCTTTCTTTCACTCTCAGAGACGCGAGGAAGGACCAAGAATAACGGAGATGTAACCGTGTCGTCAGAGAATAGGGATTAATACGAAAATGGCCTCTCCGTCGTGAGGCCGGCCGAAGTTGAGAATGAAAGAGACGGATGAGGACGCGTAGGGGATAAACGGCGGGCAGAGAATGAGGTGCGACGGAGAGTCCGGAACAAAAGCAGCCAGATGCTCCTTTTAATTATTATACGGATATGAATGTAGCGAATTAAATTATGGAGGTGTTGCAGGATTTATGTATCGCGAGTGGAATTCATTACATAGAGAATTAAAACATCTCTTATTTTCTTCTAGGTGGTAGTGTATATGGATATTATTTCTATATTGTCTAGAAATTTGCCCATTAAGTGACATAGTAGTTTATTTTATTCTGATATACTAAACTTCCGTTGTATTTTTTAGAAAGTACTGTTTTTTCTTTTTATCATATTCCTTATTTAATTTTTTGATACGTTCCTGTTCTATTTCCTCGCTTTAATATCTTATATCATGCTTATGTTTTCTTTTACTGAAGGTATTTAAGTTTTATTAAAAACTATTTATCACCGGCGAAATATCTTTCATGATTTAATATTCCCAAGACCTGCATCGGTGGTCAATATTTTGTAAAATCTTGAGTTAGGCTATTTCGCACATTCTGAGTATTTCTATACTGTAATTATATAATACTATTGAAATAGAATAGAATATAAAATTTGAACATTATTTTATGTGTATCGTATATTCATTACATAAAACATTCCTCAATACAAGAGCTATTCCAACGCTTTATAAAATATCTAATATATACACGTTATTCGGACACTCATATCCTATATTAAGTTATCAGATCGGAATAGCCTCTCTCAATAGACAATGAGATGCGAGAAATTAATGACATCCTGAAAGGATGGCCCTCTACCAACGATTTAAGTCACAATTAAAAAGGGACATTGAAAGCTCTAAGCCTTTTATGAATCTATCGTGGCTGTCATGAAATTACGTACTTCACTTTCAGGATATTCAACGTATAAATACCATCACAGCATCTGTTCTCACTTTCCCGTCTCCCGTTACATACTTTGAGATAAAATATCATTTATGTTGCAGCAGAGAACACTTTTTCGTAACTTGATCTGGGTGAATTTTCCTTTCTGTATGGAGGGAGCGAATGTTGGAATGCATTATCTTCGGATGCCGTGAGCTATTTTCGTTCCGCTCGGTTCCCTTTAATGTAAGCGCACCAATCTTCCTATTCTTTAAATAGCGTAATTTCAGTGGACGTCCTCTTTTTGGTTTTCTTCGATCTTGCTTTAAAATTTTTCGTTTCGCAAGAAATTGGTTATTTCTTGCTCTTTAGCATTTATTGTAATATGTTAATGTGGATGTTTTCGGTCTGCGTAATTTTCTGCTTATTTAACCGCCACAAAATATCGCTGAGGTAGACCTTTCAAGGGTGCTCCATCCCGTGTAGGTGTGTACCAAGATTAACATGATAACGTTTATCTTTTCAGTGTTAAATGTCAAAGATCGTTTTCGATTAAGGGTATTGCTGAAGTTAAATGAAATGGAACATTTTATTCTGTGTAGAACGAACAACATATGGCGAGTATAGAACAGTTATTATCTAATTGTAATTATTGCTTTTTTATATTTTTATTGAAAGGTACTTTGAGGCACTTTTAATGCTCTAACATAATAAAATACTAATGAAGGTGATTCATAATTGAGAAAATTAAATTTCACGTGCGCGTTATGTTAATTAATGTATAATTAATGTTAATTACGTATAATTATATTTTATGTGATTTTTGGTCGCTAAAAATTGTATTAACAAGTTAGATGTTGTAGATTATAATTCTCTATCAAATGACCCAAATCTGGAAATTAATATAGTTGCATTTTATGAGGTTTTTAAATCTGTTATGCAATACGCCATACGCTAAAAAAATCATCTTACCAATTACCTGTACATGGGAAAACAAAAATGTTTTCAAATCTTATGAGCATTCGGAGAAAAAAGAAAATTAAAGACTTAGAAACATCATCTAGCCGCAGAGGCAGAAAGGGCTAAGAAACAAATCTGAAGAAAAAGATAGCCCTAACACGAGGAAAATACGCAAACTCCTGAGGATGTGAGCCTAACTATCTCTCAAAAATGGAAATGGACGAATCTCGTAAAGCAAGAGCCCCGCATCTCCTCTCAGGAGCAGCACACTTCGCATTCCACACTTACGCAAACTTGAAATCAAAGGCACCATTTGGAAACGAGGTATAGATGTCTGTGGGAGGCGTGCCTACGGAAGAAGTTGGTCAGTTAGGGAGAGGTGGCGGAGAGCAGATGTTAAGGTGGCGAAGAAATGAGTTAAGAGATGGAACGTTAATTAGATGGAAAGGGAGTCTGAAAGGAGGAGAGCGGGAGAAGACAGCAGAAAGGGGAGAAAAGGAGATGAGGGGAGTGGAAGAGAAAGCAGAGAGGATAGTCTAGAGTGAGCAAGGTTTCAGGGGAGTCTGTAGGTAATCGAGCATAAAAAAGTGCTACGGGAGACGAAAAGAGTGGACGGTAGGAGTGGCAGATAGAGGAAGGCTGGGAGAGAATGGAGTCAGGGAATAAAAGTGGAGGAACACGCGTATTATGCGATATACTAAATAAAACCCGTCGGGTACAGCAGCGGAGAGGGTTCGCAGAGGGAAAGAATATAAATTTAAGATGCTGAAAGAAGAAGCTTGGCGTTGAAGGTGTGCAGGGAATAGAGAAAGAGCGCGCATTAAATATGGAGTCATAGTTGAGAGCGTAATCGGGAAGATGGAGGGTGGAAGAAAATGTTGAGAAGATATTGATTGATAGGATGCAGATGAGAGGAATATATTTTAAGGGAGAACGAAGGAGCGCGATATTGGGTAAGGTGAAAAAAGAGGGTGTGGCGCGAGTGTTTACTTGTGTGGGTGAGCTGTGAGTTCCGAGGGAATGAGGGCGGGGAAGATGAGAATGCGAATGTTTTTGGGGTGCGTAGCTGTGTGATCAACTTGAGTATTCCAGAAATTCCAAGCCGCGTGGTTTTTGAAGTGAGGATATCACCGAATTAATTAGTAAATGGGTGTTTAATGTCGGGGTGATGTAACTAGATCCTTAACGCCAGAAACGTAGCTTGCTTATATTCGAGTTATAGCTGTGGTTCTCCAAGAAATTTTAATAACCACCTAATCGATTTCCCTCTAAGATAATTTTTCAAAGATTATTATAGAGCATAATTATCAATATAGACTAAACCAGATGTTTCTAATCTGGGGCCCTTAGGTCGTTTCTACCTTACATGTAATATGAGTTTTTATAATTATCTCTATTACCTAATCTTGCTTATAACCCCAAGATAATTGAATGGAAAATATTTTACCTAGGTTTACTTAGCCACTCAATTCGTTTAATCTGAATAATTTTGACGTTCAAATATTTGAATGCATACAATGTTATGTTTGAATGTATACTAAGCGAAACTGAGGCGTGGCTTGATGATTTAATATGCAGTTAAATGTTTCTCTATCTGTAATCTAAACAATCGAAGAAAATAGTTCGAAATTAAAAAATTCTGAGCATCATCTCAGTATTGAAGTAAACAAGCATTTGCGATAGCAAAGACATATAATTATAAAATTGTAGTAGCCAATTTTTTTCTCCTATCGCCCGCATTTGCTCTCTAGTTAACAGTGAAATTTTGCAGTGCATTTCCCTCAAATGTTATGATAACTTAATTTAGCGGTAATGAAACTAGTCAACCAAACAGGAATTCCTACTAAAATAAAATATATTGTTTATTGACGTGATTCATTGGCATAATACAGCCAAACAGCTGCGTGAGTGGTGTTTTTTACCAAGTCCAAGATCAAATACAGAGGAAATTCTTAGAAATATTTTCTTCTAAAGAAAACATATTACAATAATGTGAAGATCATATCCGAGAATTTTCTTTGATTATTGCATATCTAATCCTATAATAGTTGGCTGATTGTATGCTCGATTTATCATCTTATAAAGTTAGTCATTACACCAGTATCTGTTACACACTATACAAAATAATAGGAAACGGAAATTCTGTTGAAGATCGGAGAAAAGGAAGGAGTAATTTACATTATATATAAAATCAAAATACATATAGGAAAATTAATTTACTTTCGACCTTTTACTGACATAAAAATGAAGGAATTTCAATTTCCTTTAAATGATTCACTACGCATGCTGAACGACTTAACTTGCCAGGTTTATATGCGGAAACACCAATTTGTGTACTTTACAGCCCAGTTTACACCACAAATCGTTATATAATAAAATTATGCTATTTAGTCTAATATAGAAATCCGCGGGAACTTAGAAGCAATTTCTGAATTCTCTCTCTTTGTAAATCTTGTTCTAGTTATTTTAGGAATTGGCGAGTCTTTTAGCGTTAGTGGATTTTAAACAGTACCTACTACTGAGAGTTGCGCGACTTCCAAGATATAGTTTAATCTCTGAATAAGAAAGGATCTAGCATAGTATGTTCTGTCAACGGAGAGCATGCGTAGGGCCCCCGCGTAGCCATCTAGGCAACTCGTTCGACTTCGGTGAAAGTGGTCCCGGGTTTGATTCCCGGTGGGGACCTACGTGCGAAATGACCTCTGCTGTCGAAGCACTTTTAAGAATACCATTTGGGCATGTAGTTGCGCATCACTATGGGAATCATTCAAAATAAATATATTCTCCGAAATATGTAACGAAGTTTGGTACCCGGTGATTTGTTCTGCTTCGATTTACTCTCACGACAATTTGGTCCCACGACTATTAGGTCTGCGACGACTGGTTCCTGCGACGATTTAGTAATTACACGCGACAAATTGGTTGTTGAGCAAGGCTGAGATTTGTCTTAATTAATTGTTATTGTTATTGCTGGATATAATCCAAGAAATCTTAGAAACATTTAACCGTTGGTTAAACAAAAATTAGAATTATGACTTACTAGAATCGGAGCGTGCAATAGCGGAGGAAAACAGTTTTCCGGACGTAAAAATATGACAGTAGTATTGTTTATGTTTTTATGCATAATACGCATACCGAGATAAATGAGTGTTTTTTCATAGATAAATATCGATGAAGAGAAATCGAAATAGATGATGACGATGATGACGCCCTAACTGCTATTAGCTTTTCTAATGCTGCGAGGGAAAAACGACCAGAAGTAACTAACCGTCCTGGTAATCACTTCCCCGAATCCCTTTTAGTTTTCACTCGGAGCTAACGCACGTTGCTAACTGGAATAACGATATCAGCTATGCCGTCGATGAAATCTGTAGTGACAAACTTTTCGAAAAACTTACTTCTCCTTTCTACCTAGTCTTCTATCCCTAAGCCAAGTCCATCACAGGGATTCAATCATAGCCGAAACACTATTGTCGAATCTAAAATCTCCCTCGGCGAACCTAGCCGCTCTACGTTGAACCATCTCAAGATCGGAGACTAATCCTACTTAATGAGGATCCCAAATTGCACAGCAATACTCGAGGGAAGGTCTAATTAACGAATTTGTAGAGAAATTATTGAAAAAGAAAACCCAAAAAATAGCCGCCTCTTCCATCTTCCCTTCCCTTTCCTTTCCTGCTGATCCAAAACCAAAATGGGTTAAAATTAGCAAACCTCCTTCCCAAGAATCTGAAAGCAGGATTTTACAATTCTTCTACCTTGCGACATTCCTTATCACAAACAAAAGACAAAAGGGACCCTTCTTCCTATTCAGGGGTGTATCAGTTAAAGTGCGATGATTGCCCTGAGATTTACTTGGGCCAGTCCGGTCGTCCCATTAAGATACGCGAGCAAGAACACCAGCGGAGCTACCGGCTGAAAAACCCAACTTCCTCAGCCTTTGCAGCCCACCTCCTGGAGAGCGGCCACAATAGCACTTTTTCCGCGAAACTCCTACACCGACAGCCCAAGGGAAGGAAGCTTGATGCCTTGGAAATTTTGGAAATAACGTTGGCGGACAATCTCACCAATGAGTGTACTTTTTTCAACCCTTCCCCTCTCCTTACCCTCCCCTTAAAACTGTCTTTAGATATGTATATATATGTGTGTTGCTTTTTTGATCATTTACCTGATGATGGCGCGAGCCGAAACCGGTCGTTATATTAAATATTCTCTGTGGAAATAACGAAGTGCTTGCTTATTTTGTTAAAGTACGCTATCTTTACTCTTAATGAACATCCCCTCATAATCCTACGTACTGACTAACCTTTACATCCCGTTTGCCATTCCAATTACGCTTCGAATGTGCTCTTTGAAGGAAAAACTACTACTGAGCGTAATTCCTAGGTATTTATGATGTCTCATGAGCTCCATAGGACTTCCTGAAATATGATACGGTGCGCGGGTAGTATTAAAAGAACGAATAAAAGACATAGCTACGCACTTCTTTACATTCAAGTCGAGCTGCCAATCACTTCACCAACTTGAAATAACATTTAGATCGTTTTGTATACATATTTTGTATATAACTTTACACTTAACGTTATCCACTAAATCGTTAATGTAGATTAGGAACAAAATCGGTCCTAAGACACTTCCCTGCGGAATACCGGATGTGACGCAAACGTCATCAAATGAAATCCCGTCCAAAGCGACACGCTGCGATCTGTTTCCGAGAAATATTTTTATCCATCCATAAACTTTTCCGTTAAACCTGTAAGCCTTCAATTTATGCATTAGATTTCCATGGGATACTCTATGGATGCTTTCCTGAAATCTATAAATACGGCGTCAGTTCTAACATCCTTTTCAGCCGTTTTAACTATGTCGTTGAGAAAAAGGGCTAACTGAGTTTCGCATAACCTACCTTTACGGAAACCGTGTTGGAATTGACTAATTGCCCTCTTACAACCTAGAAAACGCATTATTGAACTAGCTTAAATATGCTCTAGTGGTTTACAAAGAAATTACGTTAAAGATATTAACCGGTAGTCCTCCGATTTCGAGGAAGGCCCTATTTTAGGAACCGGTGTAATATACACTCATCTGCACGACATTGGTACAATTCCCTCATCTAAAGTTTTCCTATAAAATACGGGAAGAAGGGAAACAAGCTCATTCGCAAGTGTTTGAATAACTAGTGATGGAATACCTTCGGGTCCCTGCGCCTTTTTTCTATCAACCTGCCGCAATAATTTTGCTACCCCATCCACTGACAACTCGATTGGTCTCATCTCTGAATCAACACACACAGAAAATTCGTTAGTGCATCCATCAACTAAAGTAAAGCACTCCTGATAATGTCGATTTAATAGATTCGCTTTGTCTACCGATTCACTAATCGTAACTCCCTCGTCACTACCGAGGCTTGGTACTGAAGACTGATCTCTAAGATATTCACGGACATATAACCAACATTCCTTCTGGTCACCTCGTAAAGACTCTAGAGGGATTTTAGATCTATATTCCTGAAATTCATTATGAGCTTCATCCTTAACTATCCTTCGATCCTCCATACATTTTTCCTACTCGAAATCATAGTTAACTCCGATTTTCTGAAGCTTCTTCATCCGCTAGTGTAAGCTCCTTTGCTACCTATGCAACGCCCTCAATTTCGGTTTCATCCAACGTGGTTCCTTGTGCTCCCTCACGGTTTTAATCGGGGCGTATCTTATTAAACCCTTCTTTAGTATTCGGAGGAACTCTATCCAGCAAACGTTAAATGAGTTGTGATGTTGATTAGAAAATAACCCTAAATACAACCTGAATTTTATTTATAGAAATATTACCATTTAGTTAAATTAAGAAGTCGCTTTTACGCGTAGGAATTAATAATTTCAGAGCTAGATAGAACTATAAGAGATTTTGATTTTTTATGTCATCAAGATTCAAAACGGGAAATTGGTTCAAAATTGTGAGAAGACTGAAAATCATTGAAAGATTGTTACTAGGAAAAAAGTGAACTAAACTTAGTTGAAATAAAATTGAACACAATAAGTTGGTTGTATTCGCTCACAAATGGAGCCGAAACATTACGAATTAACTTTAATGAATCATGAATTCTAAAATATTTACAGCATCTCTTCTTTAATTTTCTATTGATAGAATAGTTTATATAATTCTTAGATCAGGGATTTGGCAAACAATGTGGAAAAAAAATTATCATAGACATATGCTTCACTTTTTAAAATTTTATCTCTGGATGCAGTGATTCTAATGATTCTTGAGTTTTCCATAATATTCTAATAGCGTCGTTTCTGTTCCACGCGACCTCGCAACAAAAACAACAAATATGAATTTTTTGGAATTGATAAGGGACATAATGAAAAATGGTGCAACGAATCGAAGTTTAGTGAATGTCAAATCGATCCTAAATTTCGGCGTCTGGGCAAACGTGCTTCTTAGAAGAGGAAATGGCGGTCAAGAGACGCAAGGGATGCTAGCGGAAATCCGGATATGGCAGAGTATTGACTAAAAGGCAAATGGTAAGGAAAGGCGGGATAATGAAGGGGATGGAGAGTAGCACCAGGAGAATGGAATTGGGAGGGAGAGAGGATGATGAAAGAGAAGTCAAAGAGGAAGAATATCGCTCGGAGCGATCGTTTCTTGGGCGAAGTGAATGGTGGGAGACGAGAGGAGAGAATATCAGAGCAAAGAGACGTGCGACTACATCTAGTTGCGGACGTGCGTGTTCTGTGCCTTAGCTCACAGCCAACGCATGGCGGTCTGAGAGTCTATTTTGCTGTCACAGGTCGGTTTTATAGCTAGCAATGCCGTGGTTTTAGAAAATTAACGATTTCAATTCGATCGTTTCCACCATTGAAGTCTCATTTTGTTGTAAATCTTAACCAAAGCGAGTACAATGGGATAGCAAATTTTAAAGTAATTTCTAATTTACACAGTAAAACCCGGGTGGGATGATTTTCGCTATCGAATGAGCCTGAGGATTGGCTGTAGAGGTTTGCAAGGCATCAGTCGATGGGAAAAATACGCAATACAAGTCGTTAACAGAGCGTCTTATCCGGTGTTTTCATTATGTAAAAGGAATTAAGTCCGAGAGAAGATCACGTATTAAGCTGAAGTATTTTAAAACGGATTTTACAGTATGAAATTATCCATGTACACATTATTAATAGTGTACGGATTTGTAGTATCCGTCTCGCCTTAATAATGTTATTTTATCACTATTATCAGTATTATTTTTTTCACGTGATATAAATGTATGATATAATAATGTATTCGAATATTTAACGATAACTAATATTTGGTTATAATAATACTAGCGAATTTTTGTCTCTTTTACTACAAAGGCTACAAAGGCGAAGGTTTTAATGAAGGGTTGAGTGCGGTGAAAAATGTTACTCAAGGGTTATTCAGTACTTACTCCGGTATCTTTCATTAGAAGCACCGTGAATTTAAGAACGGCGTTGTCAAGCATTATGCAAAAGTTCCGCCCACTTTGTTAATGCATCGAGGCGTGATTAGTAGCTCAGTGAACAGTGAATAAGTTTCAAGTTGCATAAGATAAGTCTTGATTAATTTATAGTTTTATCTATATTTTTATCGTTGGATATATGAAAGTTTTGCCTGAGCTAGACGCCACAGATCACTATTTCATTCTTTATTTGTTGCATGGGATCGAAGCTATGTAATATTCTTATCGTGACTATTAACTATTCACTCACTCGCCGACATTAAATTATCGATTTATATGGAGAAGAAGTTACTCTAATTCACTAAGAACTACTTTCTCGAAACGTCAAATTTCAACGTTAGAAATCAACACGGTAAGACTTGGTCTTGTGAGTCTCAGCTGGCATTATTAGTACACGATGTCCTAAAATCTGCCGAAAATAAAAGGCAAGTCGACGCGGTATTTTTAGATTTTCGGAAGCCATTCGATAAGGTACATTTTTGTGCCAAAAACAAAAGTTGCAGGACTCAGTGCAGAGGTAATAAATTGGACTAAGGACTTTCTCTCCGATAGAGAGCAACGCGTAGTGGTGGACGGTATTAGTTGTAAGGTGGCTAAGGTGACCTCGGGCGTCCCCCAGGGTAGCGTAATCGAACCGTTACTATTTTTAGTATACATAACTGACCGTAGAAATCTTATTGATAGTAAAGTTAGGATGTTTGCAGACGATGCATTAATTGATAGGGAAATAGAGAGTAGAGAAGATAAATTAACCCTGTCGAACAATTTAGATAAAGTTATGAAATGGTGCGATGATTGTAAATTAGAGCTAAATATAGACAAATATTCAGTATTTAACTTCTTCGAAAGAAAATCTATTCTTAGGTTATCTTTACAGTCTCTGTGGGATAAACTTATTAACAGTAGAATCGGTGAAATATCTTGGAGTAACTCGCACGAATAACTTAACATGGAGTACTCACATCCATAATATATGCGGAAAGGCACTTAAGAAACTCGGCTTCGTTAAGAGAATAGTCGGTCGGAGCGACGAAAAAGTTCGCGGGCGATGTGTATTTTGCGTTAGTTAGACCTCATCTTGAGTATGCGTGTTGTGTATGGGACCCTGCCGATAATTGTTGTATTCGAGAAATTAGAAAAAGTGTAGCGAAAGGCGATACGTTTTGTGAAGAATTGCTACGATAAATCAGTGAGTGTCACTCACTATGCTTCAGGATGCAAGATGGGAATCTTTGGAATTTAGTAGATTTCAATAAAGGATTAATTTACTCTATGCATTTAGAGGAAGTACGTTCCGAGATTTTGTAACCGATATAATGCTTTCACCGTGCTACATAGGCCGTTCCGATACTGCGAGGAAGATCAGGGAAATAGATTCTAGAATCAATGGATTAATTATTTCCGCGAATGATAACCGAGAGTAATCGATTAGGTAAATAGAGTCATGGTGCATGCACCCCCTGCCACACGTCGAAAGGCGGCTTGCAGGACACTTACATAGACAGACTAAGATTTGTTTCTTCGTTACAGCACTTTGAACTATAAAAAGGGTATTCGCCACTTTAAAGATTTAGGCTCTTAGGCAAATATATATTGACTACATTAATTAATAACGCACACTAGTATATAATTTCGTCAATGAAGACTTCAAATAAACCCATCATTGGCGTAATAGTATGTATCTGATATACTCATAATCTTTATCCCTAGATAGCACCACACTTGAGGGTCGGCGAGCCAAAAATATCTGTTTATTTCAATAAAATATCTATTTATTATGTTTTACGAAAAATATTTTTCCTGCCTTTATTCTCACTAATATTAACTACTTCGCCGTGAAATTGGTGAGGGCTAATTTAATTGTTATCGGCAATCTACAATCTAATTGTTATCGGCAATCAATACTGATAATAAATCTGTAAGGGAGTCGTTTCTGTCCATTAAATAGAATTTCAAAAAAGTGGTAGATATGGTACTTAGGAGTGACACAGTCCAAAACACCGATTTAAAACATTTCTGCTCTATATTTGTCTGTCTGTCATTGTATCACGCAAAGACTATCCAACCGATTTTGAAGAAATTTGACAGGATGATAATATATGTCCTATATTTACACATAGGCTACTTTTTATTCCGATATCTTACATCTTTCGATGGTTAAATGGGCCATTATATTGCCGATGACGTCATACGCGGAGGTGAAAGAGAAAGGGCATTGGAAAGTAGGAGAGGGACACTTTATTTTTCCCAAATCTCAAAAACTGAACGTTTTCTAAACTTTCAACATTGGCACATTATTTGATGTTTTCCCCACACATATTACAGGCGTTTTTATTTCATGTGCGTTTTAGTACTCGCTTCGATCCTAGACGAGGAAAATGTTTCCCGTAAGAAATACATATAAAGTTAATCTTTTCGCTTGCTGACTTCATTTATTTTGGAAAATTAAATTAGAAACTATAGCCGTCCAAAATCGAGACAAGCACCCAAAGAAGAGATATTGAATGAAAATTCTTATTTTGGCCGTGGAACATTGATTTCGATTCAAAATTGTGATAATTTTTGATAAAATATACGAACAGCTTCTGATATTTTGAGGTAGTAAACAACCGGTCCCTCAGTCGACTAATTCTATCGTTGAATACGAGCTAATACACTCTGGTTTACTTTTATCGCTTGCAGGTTTTTTTTTTCCTTTTGAAGATTAAATAAGAAAGAATAATCGCATAGTAGAAAAAGAAGAAGGTAAATTGAATGAAGATTCTTATTTTGGTCGCCGAATATTTTTTCCTGTTCAAAATTGCCAGAACCTCGACCAAAAACATTTTAAGGGGTTGTAAACAAATCGTCCTTCAGACGACTGATTCCATTGATGAATCCGAACTTATGCATTTTCCTACAGGAATACATTGGAAATTGAGATCTATACCAAATGCATGGTAAGTATTAATGATAGACAAGATGCATGTGAAGAGAAAGAAATTTTATGAGATTTTAGCATTTGCAGTATCGAATAATGTAGAGTACATCATAACGACATTTCATTTACCACTTTGGCTCTCTATTAAATTTTCTGAGAGTCGAGTGAGTCGCTATTAGTACGTAGTTATCAATTTCTACTTCCCATCGTCACTTAATAAACATTTAAGCTATTCTGAGTGGAGTGTAAGGGTGAATATTTGCCTAAATGTAAAGAATCAGTTGTTATAAATCATGTAAACTTTCACATTTTTAAAAACTTACGACGTACAGATTCCTTTTCGTTTATTTATTGGCCTAAGGTTCGATCCCATTCAAGGCAATGCGTTCCCATAAATATTCATGTAAAGGATTAAAGGAAAGGGAGGTGTCTTAGTAGATTGAAAACCTACGGAAAATCCCAAAGGAATAACAAGTGTGAAAAATAGCGACACGACTGGGACTCGAACCCAGGCCACTTTCCGGGCAGGTATTCTAACCACTGAACTACTGTGCTGCGTCTCTCTCACACTGTAAGGGAATGCTTTGTGAGCAAGACTGGCAGTCTCCGAGACCTGGGTTCGAGTCCCAGTCGTGTCGCTATTTTTCACACTTGTTATTCCTTTATTCATGTAAACTTCATATTGATCTTTTGCAGGCTCCATTTCTATAGAAAAATGAAAAAAGAATCATCGTAAGAACTGTGGACAGTTTTTATAAGAAAGAAATTTTATACAATCATTTTTTTATCGTCGATGAAGGATTTCGGCTCCAGATTATGAGAACTGATTTGAAAATGTTGGTTTCTGATAATCTGTCCCATTGAGATAATTAAGGGAAGATATGTTAGTTTCTCTTTTGTACAAATATTGTTTCTCGTTTTATTCTATCCCTATTTTTCCCGTTGAGAATCAACGGGTGCTTCAGTTAGTTTAAAATACTCCTGGGGAAATAAAATTCACTATGTAAAATTCCACAGGAGTACATTTATTTTCACGACCGGTTTCGAACAGAGTTAGTTCATCATCAGGTGAGTAAAGCAAGTAAAACAAGCAATATATATGCAACAAGAGCCAATAGGAGTGGAGGGTGGGGCTTGGTCATCAAATGGAAGAAGAGGTGGGTGTATAAGGGGGAGGTAGGGTTGGAAGGAGACCAACGGTCGACAGCAGTGGGGAGTGGTAAGGGAAGAGATGTATGTTCGTGAGAGTGTAATTATGTTCTTTGTGTTGTATTATCTCAAGTTGTTCCAGGTAGTTCAATTTACTTCCCTTTGACTGACAATGGAGGAGGGTAGCCGAAAAATTTGAATAATGTTTTTCTTTGAGTAAGTGTTTGGCAAAGTGTGAGGCGTAGATGTACTCCTGTGGAATTTTACATGGTGAATTTTATTTTCCCAGTGATGCAGTTCCACTTAGTTAAGGCTTCTTCTATAGATTATAAAATATTCCTATTAACTTCTAAGATTTCTTGATTTAGGCTAGAAATATCTTATCGAGCAGGATTTGGCCCGCGGGCTGTAGTTTTTCCTCCACTTGTATAGCTATAAAAGCTATGTTTTGACACCCTTATTGACACACAAGTCCTTTATATATAACAAATGGTAATCGTCCTGCAAAAGAGTTGACATCCTGATTTGATGATTCTTTATTTTATATAAGTGTGCAAATCAATATTTGACTGCATTCCTACTATCCCCTGAAATTTAGCTTTAGAAAGCTGTTCAAACATTTATCGTGAGATGCGGCTTCCGACAATCACAATGAAATTTAAACGATTTTCTAATAGTGTAAGAATTTTTTTATTCAGATCATTCAGTTTTGTATCAAAGTTTTTAGTAGATATAGAATTGGTAATCATGGTAATCCCTAAATAGTTTTTCATAACATTTTGAATTTCATCCCTGTTTCATCAAAAAAAAAATTTAGTTCCTAATTGAACTAAAATAACTACGAGAATAATGTGAAAACGAAAGTTTCAAATATCGGNCACCACATGAAAACACTTACATTTTACATCTAAGATAAGATAAAGTAAAAGTGAATATTTTTATTCAGAAATAAATATTTTCGTTAATTTCATAAAAGGCTTAAAAATAATGATTTCATTATAAGCCTACCTTTAATTCAATTTGATAAAAGTTAACACTTAAATCTACTAATTAGTTACTCGTGATAGATATAGAATTGGTAATCATGGTAATCCCTAAATAGTTTTTCATAACATTTTGAATTTCATCCCTGTTTCATCAAAAAAAAAATTTAGTTCCTAATTGAACTAAAATAACTACGAGAATAATGTGAAAACGAAAGTTTCAAATATCGGACATGTAATTCAAGCAAAATTGTTCCTAAAAAAAATCAATTACGCAGAGGTACGAATCCGCTTCAATAACGAACTCGTTTCTGATAGAATTTTCAAATTTTAATGAGAAATACGATACCGAAATTAATATTTCAGACCGTTTTTTAGACTGAATAAACAAAAAAAAATTTAATTTTCATAATTAATATCTGCATAAACAAGGTTATGACGTAAAATCTAGGTTTTCAAAAATAAATTGGATAGATTTCATTAATAAACACAAGCAGAAACCGATTTTAGTTTTAATTCTATGAAAAAGTGAGTTCTCACTGAAAGAGATTTTCATCACTTAGGTAATTTTCAGTTTCCTCGAGATAATTTGAAGTGAGATGTTTGACTTAAATTTTCTTTCTTGTGTGTAAAAAACTATTTCTCTTCTTTCAGCGTGTAATGTATTTTTCATACTAAGCTCTGAATAAAGTATTGAAATTTAATTTAAGGAAAGGGTCATTACGTAATTTTGCACGAAAAGGCGTGCGCTAATGCTGCAGTTCGTAATAACAGATATTTCGCGTTATCTCGTTTCGTTATATCCTATTTTTCTCGTGCTTGTATTAAATATTCGTCATTTGAAGTACAGATGAGTAATATATAAATTAGGAATCCTAACGCTTTTACCTCCCGTGTTTTCCACTTAAATAATTGTAAATTGCAGGCATCAGCTAAAGCGTTATTTTGAAACCAACAGTAGAAATTTGCATTGAAAGGATCGCTGCACTAAAACCGTGGTTAATCTTTGACAACGCAAATCGGAGTAGAATAAGAGTGCGGAATTTGCTTGAGCTTGAATGGAAAGCGAGATTTCCAAGAAGAAGTAGAGGATGAATAAGGAATTGCGAAGGAAGAGCATAACTCGCCAGAAAATATACGGAAAGCAAAGCTTGAAAAAACAATAAGTGCTCGTTTGTTTGCATTTCCTTGCTTTCTTATTTCCCCGCAAAGCGCGGACGGTCTTACGTTCCAATTACTTTTTCCTTTGGCTCCTCATTATTATGGCCACCACCGCAAAAATGAAAACCCCATTCTGATGCTTCCATTTTCCTTCCCCGCATTTTACTGCATTACACGACTTTATGGAGGGCATCAAAATGGCAAAAAGCAACGTCCACCCCTTTCTTTTCTTGGGATCCTCTCTTCTTTTGTCGAAACGTCCCCTTTGCCATTTCAAGGCATGCGTTTCTTCACCCCCGCACTATTTACCCATCCCCACATTCCCACTCCCTCGTCCTCTTTATTTATGGCTTTCTCTCTTTCATAGATCACTCACGATGCATCCAAATGCAACAGTGAACCTCCTTTTCGCGCCCAAAATAACCTCGCGCAGCCTTTAACCAGTTATTTTTGACGATTTTCGCGCTTGTACCAGCTTTTACCCATATTAAACAAGAGCCGCTCCGCGTCTATCGTACAAAACTATTTTGAAATGGAAAATTCTGACTTTTGTCATATGAAAATCGTCCTGAGGGAATTTTTTTATCCCTCGCGGAGAATTAATATTGCATTTCAATTAGTTAGTATTTTTAATGGAGGGGTGTGTGTTGTTTCGTTCCAGCATGGATGCACGAGTTTTATTGGCGAACTATTTCAGCCTGTAGGATGCTCCACGTTCCATCAAATGTTGCGAAAGATTGAATTAATTCCATATTCTGCTTTATGAATATTCAGACATATTTATATACGCTCCATTTCTCAGAAATGGTGAATGGGCTAAATGATAAATTTACTAAGCGCGGATTTATTGATTAACCTCCTAAAACACGTTCAACTTTGCTGAGTCCATATATACACCTCGGTTGTGATATTAAATAATAAATAACTGATGATGGGTGTTTATATAATTTCGACGCAAAATGGGCGGTAATCTCTTCAAGTATAGATTTAAACCTACCCTTTTATGGACGTATTAGTTACATATTTCGAAATAAGGAAAGTGAATTAATTTGTTTTCAATTTCTTTAATTATTATTATATATAGATCACTGCCACCTGGTCCACCGACCAACTTGCAATGATTTATTTAATAAATAAATAATATTAGGAATGCAACTGCGGGTAATTTAACTCCGATCGACTCAGTAAATTCCTATTGCATTGTGATCAAATCGAATGGATATTGAGATTCATAAATGAGTTACTTTACCTAGCAAAGTCCATATTCACAAATATGGACGTCTTTGAAATTATATAAATGGTATTTAAGTTAATTGAATTTATAATTCATATCAAGTTTACTTAGAGCAGATCTGTGATACAAAAACTTGTCCAACATAAAATATGACATTAGCATTGGGTATGACTCGAAAACACAGATACTACTGATAGGAATCTCCCAAACTGAATCGATTTTTTGACGTCATAAAATTACCTTAGAAAAAATTATGGATAAAATATTAGTAAACAACTTTTAATACTAATATAATCAGTTACAATCGACATAATATAATTTCCAAGTAATCTCTAGTGATTATCAAAGGTATATGCTTCACAAAGCTAACTTTCCGTTCGTCAAAAATATCACAATTTTTAATGAATGTAATATTATAAATTTAGTGAATTAATCGAGACCTTTAATTTAATCTGAACATCAATACCTCAGCGGATAAAGTTACCATATTAAAAGCCATCGAGGGTAACGTAAAATTGCGATATATTTTCGTATGCTTTCAAATATCATTTTATAGACATTTTTTTAATAATCCCAAATCACAGCATAGAGGTAACCTACTTCATTAAGTTTGTCATCATTTCACGAAGATTGACTTGAAGCTAAAATATAACAATCCATATGTTCTATTCCTGTTGCCATCTTGCTAAGATTCAGTTAAGAAACAAATGAAGGGTTGGTGGTTCATTTGTTATAGTTAAAATTGAAGATTGTCATACACGATATATTTTTTGCTACCGAACCACTCCATATCAATCACGTGTTAACAGTTATCAGCAAATTTGGTCACAAATAAGCGCTACCTATAGGCTGTCGGAAATGCCTAAATAGAAACAAGTTTTGGTTTATTTAATTTTATGCCAATATTATTATTTTTAAATGCCATTTTCTTGGTGCTATAGTTTAATTGAAACAATTTAATTATTGAACTTACGATTTTCTGTCCCACCATATGAAAACACTTACATTTTACATCTAAGATAAGATAAAGTAAAAGTGAATATTTTTATTCAGAAATAAATATTTTCGTTAATTTCATAAAAGGCTTAAAAATAATGATTTCATTATAAGCCTACCTTTAATTCAATTTGATAAAAGTTAACACTTAAATCTACTAATTAGTTACTCGTGAAGTATTAGAATTCAATTTTAAATGTACACTGTCCTCAAAATAAATTTAAATATATAAATATAAAAAATAATTTCATTCGTTCGATTTCTAAGATCAATTAATTACTTATAATAGCGTATGATTTCATATAATCCACCACATAACTGTCATGTTCAGAGATATGTATGTATTTTCAGATATTGCTGCTCACAAATATTGTTATAGTCGGCAGTATGATTTGAGGCACTTTTCATTTTCCAAATCGCGGTTCCAGTAACAATAAATTCACAGAAATCTCTTTGAGAACATACTCCTCCTATAAAATCAGAGTTAATGCATTATAATTGTGATGTTACATGTCTGTTTTCAGTAAAGATCTCCATTTAAATGAATCTCATCTCATATCAAACTACCTCTCGAAAGGAGTTTTCGCTTCAAAATTTTCATTTCTAATTTTTTTAGCTCTAAATAAAGCAGGTTAGTCGTGAAATTTTTGTTGCACAGAGTAAACCTATCATAAATATTTCTTACCAAAAAATTACAGATAAACAAATTTTTGGAAATAGTAACTCCCATGCATACAAATAATGTAACTTTCTTCGACCGGTAATTCGGGTAGCAAGAGGGCGGAAAGTTTTTCTTATATTTTTCCTCATGAAATATATGTTGTGCACTGATGAAATAGCACAGAAAAAACACAACTCCTTCACTTTTTTATTCACTCTTTTATACTTATGATATACCGATTATTTATGAGTCGCACAATTTTATTCCCACTTATATCACAATAG
>KZ308283.1:32552-127793 GCA_000376725.2 Ladona fulva | reverse complement strand
CCCCCCCCGTGAAAAGGGAAGAATTGAGTAGCATTTGTCTTTTTTATCCTTCCCGGCCAAAGACCTAATTACATACCTCACATAAATAATGAATACGTATCAGGTAGCAAACGAAATTTGTTTTCTTTTATTTTATATTATTTATAAATATCCTGTCCTATTTATTCTTCTGGGAAAAGGAAAACCTGGAGGCCAGAGAATCGTTATGGATGTTCATGTAGGAATTAAGCAAAATTATTCATGTCTAAATGACTTGAGTTTATAACTGGAGGAGAAGTTTTGATGTATTTTTAGAGATTCATAAGGCTGATCTGATATTAAAAAAGGAGGGAAATGGATACTTCAGTCAAAATAGTCTCTTCAGGATATAATGTTTTCCCAAAAGATGTTGGATAAAAATAAAATAGAAAAGTAGAGTAAAGCTTTTGCTCCCAACCACACGCCGATAGGCGTTCGAGTAATAATTATAAGAAGTAGTTGAAAGATGAAGATGCATAGAATTCTTCATTAATTTTCTTCAAATAACGGAATATTTATTCTCCCTGGAAAAAACTGAAAATGACTTTAGTAATGTTTTTATACATATTTAAATCAACTCGTTTTGAATGGATATTGAACACAAAATCTATTCAATACGTTGAAAACAATTTTCGATTACTCTATGTGCCATTATACGATAAAGAAGTTTTCATAGTATCTGCTTTATTTCAAGGAAAGTATTGTTTCCTCTTCTCAATGGCTGCTTAACTATCAATTGCCATTGATTTCAATTTAACCAATCGATCGAAATATCTTATTGCTGATCAGCGAAACGGGAAAGAATGGTCTTCAGAGAGGAAACGATTTTTCCTTTCCTTTCCCAGAAATAAACCAGTATAAAGATCGCCATTTGTTCTACAGATCAGGTTTCTCAAGAGTACGATTTGAAAAATAGGATGGCCCTATTCAAAGAAGATTTGAAGTAATGACAGTTGTGGAGAAGCGGAGGATAGCATTTCCAACTCAGAAAACCTCTTCTATTCACATATACATTATATTGAGATATTCTACATAACCTTTAAAGTAAACCCTAAAATCAATAGCAAACGTAAATACTTTAAGGGAGAAGATCGAACGCGTAAACATAAATGTGCGTATATAAGATGATATTGGTATACGCGGGTTTTCATTTACCCCCAAGGCTTTTTAGAGAGAATTTTATTCATGAGTAAGTCTAGTCCTAAGGTAAGATTTCAGTATATTCGTTTTATTACCTTATTTGGTAGCCCCCTGATATGCAGACCAACACAATTCCCTATAAGTGCTTGGTGAAATCGATAACATCTTGGTAGGGTATCTTGAGGCCCAGGTATATATAAATGTGAAATTGTTTTAATGAGGAATTCGCCGCAAACCTTTCTTCAATTTTCGTTAACAATCCACGGCGGCTTTACTTCAGCTGTAGAAACACTTCAACCTGAGATTAAAGAAAATAACACCTTTCGATCTCATTAAAAATCATAACATAAACACTAGAGAAAAATATTTTAACATTCGCTTTGCTTAGGCAGAATACAAACTCATAACTAAGTCATATCTCAAAAGATGCAATTCCATCCAAAAATTGAAAGAAAAATTTAGACTTTTAGCCATAGTAAATCGATGTTACGCAATACCACTGTTTCGGTTTGTCTTGTTCTTGGCAAATACCGTTTTGGTGAAATTTGACCTTAAATACAATATTCATCAATAAATTACGATGTTATTTGTAAAATATTGCTTTGCAAGGTACACTTTTCATCTAACGTGTGAGTGGTGGAGAAGGTGGAGAGTGGAGGAGAATCTTAAAAAGAAAGGAACACGGCAGTGGTAAGGCATTAGAGTTCGAGAAAATCTCAGTAAAGTCGTTGTGTGCAGGCGAAGTACCCGCTGCAAATTTCCAACCAGTTCAGCGGGGGTTAGGGTTCTCCGTGGTCGCGCTTTGCAAGCATTGTTCTCAATACGTATTTCGGCAACTACGTTGCCATATTCAGGAAGATTGTATCTGGAAGTTCTTCCAGAAGATTTTAACATAGTTTCCGAAATACGTATTAAGAACAATGCTTGCAAAGCGCGAACACAGAGAACCCTATCTCCTGCTGGTTGGAATATTTCAACGGATACTTTGCCTAACATCGGAATTTTGGAGCTTTTCTTGAACTCTAATGACTAATAGCGAAGCAGTTTAGTTGTTATTTTGTTTACTCAGTCTTATGAAATGTAAGAACATTTTTCACATATCTTACTATGACGAACTGCTTTAAACAGAAATGCTTCCGTGATCACACTCCCGATTTCTCAGCGGATCTCATATCTTAAGGCCTGTCCGTCTACGACTCTCTCGAACACTTTTTCTGCCCTTTTTCATTTCTTCTCCCCTTCAGTCCTCTCTTGGACCACTCCTCCCCTGCAAACATCCCGTTTACTCTTTCATGCACGCAAAGAAAAGCGAAAAGTGTCGCTTTGCTTCAGTCAGAATCTTTTCGAGAGCACCTGTTGAAACTTGAATGTGAAAGGCTTTCCCTTCAATTCGGCAGTATCTTTGGTTCGCCAGGTTACCGCCTCCGGCGTTAGTGTCGCCACTTCCCTCTTTCGGCCAAGAGCCACATCCGCCCACGCCTTAACCTTTCTTCTGGCAGAAATAACATTTTTTCGCTTTCCTTTGTAACATTGGCTCATTTATTCTTCCTCTACGGTTCCTGGATAATGAAGAACAGATACTGTCCTAAATTGTTCTAATGTTTTCATTTCCGACTGAAGGGTAAAAATGCAACAAATGATAAAAGAATTCGGCTCCGCTTAATCTTTTCTCCGATGAAAGAATAAAAACTGGATATATAAGTCAAGAGAATGTAAAATGCCCTTATGAAATAAATGCTATAACTATACCTTACACTTTACATTCCCTTTTTCATCTATACCTGAAGAATAGGACCATTAAAGAATTATTCTCTGAAGCAATGCATATACCAAAGTTCTATTCAAAAGTTTTTTTAGGGTTTCTATATAAATTATTCTAACCACCCGAAAAACATTTTGACGATTGATTTTGACGTGTCTTTTGATTTTTATACTCGATATTACATCGCGGATTTACTCTACGAAACGGATAGTCACTGATTTCATCTTTTATTTACATTCATAATATTACAAACATTTTTTGTTAGCTCTAGGAAGACTATGAAGAAAACCGTTGATTCACATCTAAGGAAAATAAAATTAAGAGCAAGGAAAAGAAACGATCGATTTCCTGAACGAGAAAGAGAAATTTTGCTTCTTTTGGTATTGCATTCGGAACTCTACTAATATGTGATCTACCGGCCAGTTAGTGATTTGCCTCCCTGATTTTACGTACTACGTGTTTTACGTACCCATGTAACGTGATCTACAATCATTTAGAGTTTGGGTATGCTTGCTTATGGTCAGTGTCAGTATGGTCGTCAACTTACATACTGATGTAAAAAAGTATGAACATAAAAGTAAAGTAAACAGCAACATATCTCATAAATTCTCTGGTATACTTCTGAGGGGTTGCGGGAGGTATATTCCTTCATTAGAATGAGAAGGGTGTGGTAGATCAAATATCGGAAGAATACCTTGTATAGGTTCGGTGGCAGTTGGTCGAAGGACAGCCGGTCGATGGGACTGCCCGTCGCTCTATACACATACAGTAATTTCAGTAGAGAAGCTGTATCACACGATAGCTTTAATTGTAACAAACTAATGTTAAAACTGTGAACTTATTCGATTAAGTCTAAGGATATATTTAGATATCAGTACAATTATAAGTCACCCAAGCCACATACAGCCATTAAAATGCATTTCTTCTCTCTCTCTCTCTTGGTCTCCTCACATTTTGTTATCATAAATTTATATTGTAATTAAAAGATACCGTTTTCTGAGCTCTCCTTTTCTAAATATACTCGTTCAAATATGTTTCAGCGAAAGTCATGCGATACGCTTCGCGCCGCAATCTCTCGGAAATCCGTATATTTAACTCAAAATTTCTCTCTTTTTTAACCTTTATTTTCGAGGGGGAGCATCTTCCTCCTCGGTCTCCAACGTTTTTGGTCCACCAGATTTCCCTCACGGCTTCCATCCACCGAGACGCCTCTATTAGACCCCCTAACACGTTTATCGTACGCTGTAGATCGCATCGCGTGTTTCCGCTTTTTTATATACCGCCATTATCTCATTCTCCGCTCCAACACCAGGGGTCGCGACAAAGGAAGGGAAGGAGAAGGGACAGCAGGTCAGAGGAAACGGGGTAGGGGATCCTGGAGTCCATTAAAAAGCTTACTTTGCCCTTACCACCAATTATGACTCGGAAACCGCATTCTGACGGTCTTCTTTAATTCCCACTTCTCCCACTTCCTTCCCTCAATTCCTTCATTGTCATTCACTTCGCCTCTCTCTTACCACAATCCTTCCTTGCTTTCCCTTTTCTGTCTGGGGCTCCGCTCATTTTCATAAATCTGTCGGATAGATGCGACAAAAACAACAAGCGGGGAAAACGTGAAAGCTTGCGTTGGTATTCTAAGGTTGACTGGCTTTAGATTTGCGGAGGCTCGAGAAAGTTATGGGACAAATGGCGGAGTCTTTGAGGATGCTTTTAAAGTATCGTAACCATCAGAATCTATTGTTGTTGTTATTTCACTCTTCCGGCGATGCTAGTCCCTTTGTGCCTCTCTTACACGTAACCCTGGAAATAACTATATGGTAGTACCCGACTTAGAACAAAATCAAATGAATACAGTTAACTTTTAGCTCGATTGATTAAATGTTCCGAAACATACAAACAAAGTGATATTTGAGTTGCGATAAAAAAACCTCATGTAGAGATCTACGCAAAATTGCGCTATCTCGAAAAACACCCACAAAACACAGTTAATATAAACGAGGAAAAATATAGAGAGAGAGAGAGAGAGAGAGAGAGAACGTGGATTTGTGGAGAGAAATATGTGAATTGAAACTTAAGACAAATATTTAACCTAGCAAGATGAAAAACATGAAAATAAGGAATTCGGAAGTTTACTCTATGAAAGAGAACTAAATGCTAAGTCAGATACATTCGTTGATTTTCCTACTGAAGAGTTAATATGAAACCGATGTACAGAAAATAATTTGTTATTTGCAAGTAATTGTGCGGTCAAAGTACTTGCCAAGTAAAGTACAGCGCGTCTGCGGAACCATCTTCAATTACTGCAAGTAAATTTTACTTTACTCTCTGATTACGAAATATGTCTTCCACTTTTGAGATTTCAAATTTTCGCTTTTCTCCGATGTGCGACGAGTATGAAAGGATGACGCTGTGAAATTGAAGCCATCCTATCCTTGCTGAATCAATCATGGAGAATTCAAAGCTTGTTATGCATGAGTTATATTAAGAATAGGCTAATGATAGCAGTCTCTTTCAGGTGTTTAATTTAATTAACTGAAAATGCTGGAGAGGTCGTCAGAAACAAAAAACAAGAATGTCTCGCGTAGAATTCGACGAAACACTCTTCATAGTGATAATGAAACAGCTCATTTGGCGGCTTTGCTTAGAATGTCTCATCGTGAGGAAGTGGTGGTGGCACGATTAATCCCTGAGCTCTCCAATGGAGATGCAAAACTTTAATTCAGTTGCTATTTTGGAGATGTAAGTACTTGAGAGTTCTATGAAACTTATTAGAGTGAATTACAAGGTCTGACACCATCTTGGAAATATATTCGCAATGTTTACTTATTAATAATTTATCAGTAATATACGTGGGTTGATTCATCGAATCGCTTTTTTTCGTTCCCTACTATTTTTTTAATGTAGATAAATCTGTCACCTATCCTGAGCACATTTATATATGTTACAATAGTATTTAATTAATATAATGCTCTTTGTAGCAATTAAATATATATATTCCGTAAGATAAATGCTGCTTATTTTACATAGATGAACTAAATTATATTTTAACTTGATTTCTATCAAAATCTTCCGCTTATGGTTACGTAGCACCAATTAAATTGAATGTGATTTTTCGATATAGTGAATTATTGATGATACTTGTAATTTTTAGACACGCAGATGAAGAGTTCATAGTGATATTGAAAATTATGATGTCCTGGAATGGGCGAATGCAATACTACGAAACAAGTAATACCACGAAACAACTAATACTACGAAACAAAGTAATACTACGAAACAAAGTAATACTACGAAACTAAGTAATACTACGAAACAAGTAACATCCCACTTTCCTTTATGTAATCGAGTAGATACAGAAGTGGATTGATGCATCCAGGTATCGATTTGAATCAAAATATCACTCCAATACCTTTACAAATTTTCAGAGAAATATGTCGATTCGGATACCGGTAATTACAGGTCAAGTAGAAACCTAAGTGAAGCGAAAATCCATTCGCTTTTGTTCAACCTATGAAGCCCTTCGTGGAACTGAACCAAACCTCGATGGAGATATACATGAAAAGGCAGTCTCAGGGAATGGCATTCCTTTCGTAGTCTTTGAAGCCCTTATAATGTTATTGTTCTCTTTTGCCGACAATTTGCTGTCGCAAGGAGTTGCGTGTGTCATATTTTCACAAAGCAGTTCCGAGAAAATATAACTGACGTTAATTGTTATTTTCTGATTTCTCATGTCTTTTCCTGGTATTTAGTCATTTATTCAGGCTTTCACGTTACATTAGATGACATTCATCTCTGACAAGTGAAAAGTTAAAATAAAATGTGTGTTAACATAAAATTTCGTGGACGAAAAGCATCGTAATATGGTTCAGATTTCATTGACTGTGGCTGGTTCACATAAACTTGGTATCGATCTCATACGCTTGCTGTATATAATATCTGTAACAAAGCATTACGTAGAGGCACACCGGGCAATAAGCTAAGGGAAGACATTTTGAACCGAATTGAAGAATGAAAGAGGCAAAGCTTTCGATGATGAATTGTGCCTAGATTTTGAAATCTTCCTATCAAAATTTATGACTTTAATAGAGGAAGACAGTATGAAAAGTGTTTTTTATACTATAATATTCATTATATAGTGGTTGTAGTTGAGATATTATTTTGTGTATCAAAAAGTTATGATTCATGAAGGTCGGTTAAGGGCTCAAGGAAATCATACCATAAGCCAATTAAAAACCCCAAATTCGTCATTCATGATACTTTACATAGCAAATACGTTAATTTACACTTATATTAATGCTTAATATTCAATTACAAATACCACAAGACATTCCGAGGAAAGAATACGATTTAAAGATAATTACAAAGGAAACTAAAGCTGTGACCTGTTGCTGATTTATATTGAATAGCACGAATACATTATTAGGTGGGGAAAGAATAGAGGTATTGCAAGAGTTTACTTTGGCTGTAAAATACTAAGGATGGACGGAAAAGAGATTTAATTAGAATTGGATGAGGAAATGCTATTTTTAATAATAAACATAAGATGATGTCTGCCAAAGAAATCGATTTGGAAACAAGGAAATGATTCCTAGGTTCCTTTATTAGGAGTATTGTCTTATGTGAATGCGGGAATTGGACAGTGGGGCGGAACAAAGGAAAAGTTAGGAATTATTTGAAATTTAGTGCTTCAAGATAATGTTTAAAATGATAGACTGATAAAATCAGTAATAAGGAGATTATAAGGAGAGTTGGAGAACTGTTTTGTAGAATTGTTTTAAAACGTAGAGAAGTAATTATAGGTCATGTTGTGCACAATAATAAATCTTAATATTCTGCTGGAAGTTTACATTGAAGGAAAGAGAGCTAGAGGAATACAAAGGCTACATAGAAAATCATTAAGCATTGTATTTCATATGTAGAAATGATTCATTAAGCATTGCAGTTCATATGTAGAGATGACGAGGAAATCGCTAGAGCGATCCAGATGGCTAGCTACTCCATACCAATCCCTTGATTTAAGAATACTGAGAGATATATATTAAAGAACAATTTTGTATAGATAACTCCTTTATATATTCTGAGCTATATCTGTAGTAGTGTAACTTGGGATGGGATTGAAAATGTCATTCTTAAAGTTTCAAATTCTTGAAATTTAATTTATTTGTAAGTATAGTTAAGGTTATTTCCTTTAAATTTTAATGTTATAATCTCTTAGGGCTATAAATATCTTTCAGCTATTCAAGTGTATCACTTTTGAAGGTACGCTCATTTTCCTCTGAACGCCTCAGAGAATTCATAAATAATATGTATCGATGCCTTATTCTCCCGACCCTTAAGCAAACTTTGGAAGTATTATGATCCGGTTTCGCTCCACCTAATAGTATTCCAAGAAACGAGAGCTTCGGTGACAGACTTATCGCCAAGAAGTTGTCGGTCGGGTTACAAAGTTTTAATAAGTTCCAAAAAAGTTGTCTTAGAGTTTATTCAGGTGATAAAATCCATCTTAAATCATCTAACTTCATCTTTTATTCAAATTGAATCTCAACTTCTTCGATGGAGTTTGCCTTCCCGAGTATGACGTTTTAATTTTTTTACACTAAGCACTTCAAATCGCTTAATTTGGGTAAATATTATTAAGACCTTTATTTAATAAGCAAATTTGCTAGAGCTATAAATTTCAAAATGATTTTCTTGGAATTTCCTCCAGAAGTTGGAGTTGACAAACATTTTATTTTATTTTGGGAAGAAGGTCGCAGACTTTAAAAAACTTAAGCCAACGCACGCAACTAGCCAATTTTATTTTTATTCCATATTGGGTGAACATTTCACGTAATGTATGCCACTGCTAAGTAAAATTATTGGTGTATCGAGTAATAATTTTTAATGCTACAGTGCGGCATATTAAACTTTCGTTAGATAATATTGCTTCCCTTTCCATCTCATTGACAAACATACTTATGAGTCTACATACATCTATATGAGTCTATATACATCTACATTTTTGCGTTTTATATCGAATCTTTGATACCCTATAGAATACTATGCAAAACCATGTATGATATTGAAATCTTCTGAAAATGATATGCTAACCTTCAAAGGCAAGCCTAAAATGTTTGAATAGCGTATCAACTGGATCAAATTTGGCCCCAATCATGTTTTCTTCTGACTAATTCAATAAGTTGATACTTTATTCCCTTATACTTTACATAAATTGGGCTACAAATTACCTAATTATTAGAAACAATAACCCCTCATGCATTTTCTTTATCTGGCATGACAGAATCCTACTATCAAGCATCATCTAAAGTAAAGTAAATTAAAGAAATAAAAAATCAAAGTAAAGTGGTACTAATTAAAATATTCCTACCGTAAGTATCAAAATCTTCAGAGAGATCTTTAATGGAAAGTGCAACATTTTGTTCCAAATAAGGGAATTCCAAACTCAAAGTTTCAGTGGGCAATATTAGCTATTGGAAAGGATTCAATTGCCACTGATAACCTGATTCTGAAATATGCATTGAAATATCATTAAGAATAATAGCTGATTTGTCTTTAGTTTTATATCATTATTTTGTATTAGTCACCTATTTTGGCTTAATTCGATAAAAGTACGCTTTTTCTTCATCAACAAAAGTCTCTAATAGAAAACCGAGTATGAAAGGCTTAGGAAAGATTCTATTTATCGCAGACTATGGCCGCATAGAATTTATGAAAGGTCCTTAAGCGGCTCTATAGAAGTAAAAGTAAACTGCTTTAGAGTGTTTTTTCTTTAAGAAACTAGCTTATATTGTAATGAGGTAAATTATAGTCACTTCCAATACCGAGTCTATTAGTAGCTCTAGAGCTAAGTAATATTCAACTCGGTAATGATTCAAGAAGAGTATTTCAATCGCATAATTGAAGCGCAATTCCCAAAAAGCCCTGGATCCTCTTCGATAAATTTACATAGCATATTCGGCGCTGTATAAAGCAGCTGGTGAATGTAAGACAATATATCAAATCAAAATTCTCAGTCATCGTGTGAGATTCGCTGATTATAAATAGAGTCAGGCTATAAATTCATTTCTCTCGAGCGAAACATGCAAATTATCGCATTAAAAGTAAGACCTTTTAAGGGGACCTTTCGGAACGTTTAGGCCTTATTGCATCTTTAATCTCGAGTTCTTTTTGAGCGTTCGAGACGGTTTGAAAGCCGACGATTCAGGCGATGGCAGCAAGCAGATTCACGCAAGTAGTATCAAATTAGATTAAATGATGGAAACATCAAAGTGAGCGATCGACGCCAAAGTCTCAAATCCGTTCGAATACTCACCTTTGAAGATCGGTCGATTTTCAGTAGATTTTTTCGCAACACACCAAGTAGAGGAAGTTCGGCGAAAGATTTTCAGGAGCGGCAATGGGAACGGTTCGATGTGGAGGTTTGAATGCGAAAGAGGCGGAAGAAGAGTTGGAAAAGGGGATTTAATTCCGGAGAAAGAGAAGATGAAAGTGGAGAGGCAATGAAAGAGAAATTGTGAGCGGGAAGAGGTACGTGAGTTGTGTGAGCGGATTGTTTATACTCTCGTTACTAGTGCGTTAGAGTGCGCGGCTCGTTCTTATATAAGAGGGGAAAGCTCTAAAGGTTCCCCGGGTGATTTATAACGGAGCCACTATATTTTCTTTAGGATGTGGGTTAATCGGATTAAACCATTCGAGGAAATAGCGCGGGGAAACGTGAGCAAAGGGACACCGAAGATGCTTCGAGGTGTATTTTCGAACGCAAATGCTTTCAGTTGCGAGGACGTTATTCCGTAAATTACAGTGCTTCCTCAAATGAAATACATAAGGGTTTGTGACACCTACCTTCAATGAGGCGGTCTATTCCTGAGAAAAATGAAATTTCATTCCATAAAATCCAGACTCCTCTCAGTGCCTCTTATTATATTATTTATCCTGGTTCTCTCTTCAGTTTGAATTATTAATCTATGCATTCTTAATGAGATCGTTTATCCATTACGAAACTGTTGATTTTCACTTTGAAGGATTCGATACATGTTCTCAAAATATTTTGTTGCATTCGATGCTCAAATTCGATGGGTCAAATGATGAAAAATTATTAATTTGCGTTCATAGGACTCCATCTCCCAAAGAATAGCGATAGAATACATACATCACATTTGATTAGAGGTTTAAAAACACTCCGTAAGCCGTCTTTCGGCAAGCGGAACTCGCGCTCAGAGACAAACGGGAAGCTCCGGATTACCGATTTCTGGGAAGCACAATGATCATTTCGGAGACAGCCTCCATCCTCGGGGGGTCTCCATAAAGGAAGTGAAGTGGAACTAGCCAGGATTTGTTTAATGGGGTTCTTGAGATCGCTGGAGTAAACGCAAAATTGCCTACAATATAGGGGTTGGGATAAAATTTACCTACAACTGCACTAAAAATGAAAACATTCATATACACACATGTAGATCCTGAAAATATCCAGTGGTACGCGTTATCAAAAATATTTTAACTTAATTTGTTTTCGTAAGTAAAAATAAATGAGCATCTTTTTGAAAACTGCAGTTAATCTCTGTTAGATTATGCAATTTTTATGAACCCTAAGATGCGAGAAGAAAACAGTTTCCAGGAGGCAATTAATATAATGTTTGAAAAAGGATAGCTAACATAGGCCCAAACAAAAGATATTGAGTTTCTTTACTGCTTCAATCCAAGTATTTAATTAAAGAATCATTTGAGGCTTAAGTATTGATTTTTCAATTGATTCAGTTCTCGTAAAGTGATATTACCAACCAAGTTATTCATTCTGTGACAAGGTATGACTATTTATGTCTACTGTTATCCTGCCGTTTTATTCAATAATGACGGGTGGGGATTCCCTGTGAAAGTGAACTATCGCGGGTTGAGGAACGGAATTAAAACCGCAAGCATTCAACTTTAAAACTAAAAGGTGTATTCAAAATGAATGAAAATGGAATACCTAGAGGGAACGCTGTGATACATTGGTTTGATTCTTGGTTAGTTTGTCGATTGATTTACTGGTTTATTCCGGTCATATTATTAAAGTCACACTTTAATACGGTAATATTTTTCAGCAAAGAAATCGCCTTCTTTTATTGCTTCCTTTTCATCATTTTCTCTAAAGAATGAAGCAATTTTTCAGATATGCCATTATTTATTTATTTATTGTACGGTACATTACTGTCGCAGTTAGACGCTGAGTCAGGTGGCGACGCTATCTTACACTAATTTGACAAACTTTTTTCAATTTGAATCACTTTTCGTCTCGTTTCGTAATCGTTTAACAAAAAAGGTTCATCAAAGTGCACAATCTTTCCAAGATTACGCTTAAGAACCAACGAAACACCTCATGGTTACTGGTTAATTTGAAATGCTTATAACTTGTTTCCTACAAGGAGAAATCGTCAAGCGCCGTTTTATCTTAGGTTCATACCTGTGAAGACACACATGGGGAATATCCCACTCTATCTCAGTGCTAGAACTGTCTCCTACCGTGGTATGAAGATTTTTGTTTCGAGATACCTTAATTTTCTTATCAAAGAATTACTTATTGTAAAGAAGAGTACCGAAAGAAACTCCATCATACACTAGACGAGACAGACGGGGAAAGCCGAGGACGGCGATATAGAAAATGTACAAAGTTCTTGAGGTCAATCAAATGAAGTAGACTTTCGACTATAGGGGGTCGCAGTGCATCTAGCTATTTGAAAAATAAACCTTATAAGTGGATGGCAAAGCGTCTTAAGCTGTATTTTTACCAAGTGTTTCCTGTGATAGGGACGGATACCGACAGAAAACCACGCAGGCGGGTTTGCTTAAAACGAGTTTTTCTGTAGTTATCCATCCGTCATGGATAACTCTTCTTACAAGTGCCAAAAGGAACAAATTGTATATAAAGCATCTCCTGATAATGCATTAGTAGCAAATCAAAGGAATCAAAAGAGGAGCATTGCTTATCATAATTCGACGTTATTTTAACAAAAGTATCCTGTTAGCTAATCCAGATTACTCGAAATTTCTCTTCTACTAGAATAATGTTTTCTCACCTCTTGCAAGCTCTGCTTCTTTGGCAATATAAATTTTAAAATAATTGTCTCAGAAAATCGAACCAAGTGTCGAAGTAAGTAAAACCGATTCTTATTTTTGGATTATAGTTTTGATTTGAAATTCTGAGAAATATGATTAAAACATGGAACTTTTGTGGTCGCAGAAGGGATACGACACACGCTATCATTGAGCCTGAGTTCATGTTTTTTCCAGTAAAAATACATTTGGAATTTAACTCCATGTAATATGAACGGTAGTACGAAGTCACTCCGTCAAAGACGAGGGAAATCTCTATATTTTCTGAATTTCCAATTCCAATAAACTCATTGCACGGGACCAGCTAATGCATAAAAGTAAAACAATTTCTAATAATTCATTGGAAATCATCAATTAGGATTGGCCATAAACCAGGACCTGAGGGGAGAATCCGGACCCCACGGGTTCTTGGGGAGGGTCCGGAAACCATATTATCAACCCTTGGCTACGAAAGTTATTTAAAAAACAAAATACATTATTTCTATATTATCCTTTCTTTAGGCCTTACTGGAGTCATGCTAACCAATTGCAGAAGTACACCAACGATAAAAAATCGCAGGGACCAACTTACGAGGAAGTAGAAATGTTTCGAAGTCATTTTAGAATGTAATAAACGCTCCGTATGAGCTGGCGGGAATTTGAAAGGTATGAATGAAATAAAACAGGATAAAGTAATTAAAAAAAATTGGGTTTATCGTTGTTTATGTTCAGAGTTGTCTCTCTGTTTTGTGGATTTTAATTCAATAGCGGTTGACTCCTTATGGTTTATATTTTTGTCGCGGCTGAATCTTTCGTTAGCATCTCTTATCAAGATTAGTGGATTATGTATTTTGGAATTTCATTTCCCTTGAATAACTGGCGATTTTCCATATCAATTTTATTTTTAGATATTAATAACAAGCTTTAAATGAGTGAATCCGTAGTCTATTTATAACATGTCATCGTTATCTTTTCGTTATTGAAATCGTGTATCATGTTATATTAAAGAACATCCGTCTGTTTTGCCTTGTGCTATTTGCTTTTGCTATCATTCCTCTCGTATTACATTATGAAACGATATGAAAATGTGTTGTATAGAATATCTCTGTTATAATTGTTTTCATCAGCAGTTATGTTGTTTCGATAAGTAAATGTAAATTCAAAATATCATTATAGGTTATTTTTTTTTATCTTNCCCAACGACTTTTTCATTAAATACCTTATGTAACTAGGTTGAAAGGAGAACTTACGTTTCTTGTTTCAATCACCAAATGAATACCTTAAGAAAATATATGACAAGTCTACGCGTTGTAATAGGAAGAAACAGCTGCGGATAGACAAATCTGCAATCTTGTGGAAGTGAATAAAATGATAACAATAATGGTTATCGAATCAATTCATTTTCATGGTACAGCTAAACATGGTTTTATAAATTTGTGTCTTCGTCAAGAAAAAATATAAAATAAAAATTAAATCATCGGTTTTATAATCTTCCAGAGAAATAAAACGCAGAAGTAAGTATACAGTATAGAAAATAATGTCGAGAGTTTCTTAAATTATCACGTCTTCCTTAAAAAATCATCAATCTTTTAATAAAATTTATCGTCATCGAGCTTTTGAAGTGCATTTTGAATTTGAATATGAATTGCTAAACATTGCTATCCTCGATAGTCAATCTTGAATATACTCATCGCTCACCTGCAGGCATAAAGACTAACTACTGGGCGGTAAGGACCGGGTTGGTGACTTATTATCTAGAGTTATATAACATTACGTTATTCATTCGCCTATTTTTTGGGTTGAGGTTTAACCTCTTGCGTAGGACCAACTTTAAAATTAAACAGCCCGTAAAGATTTTTCAAATATTCTGCTCTTCTTTATTTTCAGTGAATGGAATAGGAGCTTAAATCAATTTAATAATAATAAGTTCTCCGAAAAATTCATCAGAAAATTAAACGACGATTGAAATGCTTCCCAATTAATCAATTCAAGTCGCGGAAATAATATTCCATTCTAGATGGTAATGCGATTTGAGGTGACGGTGAAGGTTAATCATACACGAGAGGGAGAAAATCATGCGTAATAGGATTGAAGTTTCGGTGAATTAAGAGAAATTAAATATTTAGAAAATCTGAATCTTTTCGAAGGAGCCCTAATAGGCCAAAAATAATTAATATTCATCACATAGAATATGATAATTTAGTGACGGGCTCGCAAATCTCCCTTCCTGCTCTGTAATAAGGAGAAATGTTCTGATTTTATTTCGTCGCCATCCTTCCGTGGGCGGTTACGGAGCTTAAGTGGAAAACGCTGTTAAAATTCTGGAAAAATTGAAAATGAAATGTTGTAGAGAAGCTCTCCTCCTCGGCGTTACCAAAAATAACAACTCTCGGGAAGGAGCACCTTAAGTTATCTTTATAAAGAAAAAAACAAAAGAGCACTGAGATGAAAATCTTCTTCGAGTAACCTGGATTCGTTCGCTTTAATCCTCTGCAGGGAGTTATGCTCTAAGGATGTGGAGTACGAAGATAATAGAGAGTTAGAGACTGATTGTCTAAGTACTTTGCTGAGCTTACCTCTTAAGGGGTAGTTCGATTGTTTTATTGGAAGGTGAAGTTGCTTTTACGTTATTACTGCTGGTATAGTTATCTTTTCGGAATTCGTATATCGTATTTTGGTAAATGCTCTTTTTAAACGATACCATTTTTTTATGACTGAGGCTACTAAATTATCTGTATGAAGTATATTTAATATTTTCTATGAAGTTCAAAAGAATTATTATTAAAATATCTTATTATATATATGGCTCAAACTTTATCTTTTCTGGATATTCTAATCCCGTATATGTAAATATTCGAGTAGTCCATCCTCGTTGAAATTCTAAATTGGGTAGATTTATATTTTTCATTAAGGTTTGTCATGAAATTTTTTACATACTTATATATTGCCTTGAAACGTTAATGAGGCATATTAGTGTAATAGTTGCATGCGGCATTCAATGAGGTTCCAAATTGCATAACACACATAACAAAGACTAGAAACTTCAAAAAATCATTAGCGTTGCTTCTTCCTCTATCTGAAGTAACACTGCCGATGCTTCATACTCTGCCGTACATATTTATATTCTTTCCTTATTAAATGATTAACCGTAACACTTAGGATTTGGAAACTTTATGGTTCATAGATTACGAGGCTTGAGATCTGGACTAACCCGATAGGGTCAATATTTTCTGAAATTTCAGTACCATATGATGTGATACAACAAATATTAGAGTTTGTTTGCAGTGGAACTACTAAAATAGCTTTTAGTCATTAGAATTATCAAGTTAAATGCGTAAAGTTGGTGATTTCAACAAAAATTCATATGAGGAAAGGACTCAGAGCTTAAGAATTAAACTCAAAAGAAAAAATTGCATGTTCTCTATGTATGTCAGACCAGATGATTAAAATAGGTAATATTTCGTCCTCTCTAGAGATGTAATTTAAAATTCAATAATTTATTCGATTAGTCATTTCAATTGACTGCTTGAAAATATAAAACAAGGGAAAGAAAAATGTGTTAGAATTTGCTCATAGAAGTGTGCGTATTAAGATCCTGGGAAAAAGAGACGTAAAAGTAACGACATGACTGGACTCAAACCCAAGTCCCCAAGCAGGTATTTTAGCAGCATTTTATCTTAAGCATTCCACTACCAATGAGGAAGAGACGCGGCTTGGTAGTTTAGATTAACTCCACGGATGCTTGTTCCAGTCTCAGTTATTTTACTATTTTTACATCTGTTTATCTTTGGGTTTAGGATTCATTACTCGTGTGTAAAAGGCTCGATTTGGAAAGTATCGAACGGCCTTAGATCTGGAAAGCATTATCTCACGTAATATGTAAAAAAAATCACTCTATATTTAAATAAGAAACTCATATAGCGCCATCAAATAAATTTTTCTTCGAAGGTTAGTTTCGAATCTCAGCCGACGTTACTTTTCTCTTTTCTTTTGAGGTCTCCTCTCTCCGTCTCCGAACTAAGCTTCAGATTCTTAGGAAGCGAACAAATGGAAACACGCGTTGCTTTCCAGTCGACAGATGTTGGAAACGACCTTCGAGTGTATCGTTCTTTTCCGTGTACATCGCCCTAGGACGCCGTTCGAGTCATAATATAAAAGCTTCCAAATTCCAGCAACTTTTTCTCCCTCTGCGGAGATTCTCCGGTACCCTAACTTTTTGCTATTTTTTTACGATTCATTTCTCGGTCATCCGCATGCGATAGCCAGGAAGTGTATCCCTACGCGGCATCCCGGATGCGGCCTATCTCTGCGTTCTTCCAAGTACCGCATGGATCGAAAGCCGAAGACGAAGCGATGAGAGTTTGGAGGCGATGTTACCTTTGCTGTTCTGCTGGTGCCAACGCATACGACACGCGTTCGCCATACCTAGCAGTTCAGAGCGCCGTTTTCTAACCACGAATACGTGCGTGACTTGTTTAAGTCTACGCGTTGTAATAGGAAGAAACAGCTGCGGATAGACAAATCTGCAATCTTGTGGAAGGGAGAACTTTAAAGGCACTAGAGTTGCCTAAAGGAGTTGAAAGTATTGAAGAGTTGTGCTTATTGAGATATGGATATGAATTCATAATGATAGAAATATTTTTTTCATCATATCTTCATGGTTTCATTTGCCTTTTTATTTGCCTTTGACTACAGAGTAAAAGAATCTCTATGTATATTTTACATACGTGGCTGAGACGATATAATAACTTCTAAAGTGTGAGTGGTGCTTAATAAAAAGGTGTTATTTACAGGAATATTTTGCTGCATTTAAACACGCGGTTTCTACTTATGGCGCTCTGGCTCCACGAGGAAAGCAAGGGCAAACTCCTCGTCTTGCCTAGTAGTCCAATTCTCGTCTTGCCTAGTAAGCCTCATTCCCTCCCAAAAGCCTTACGCGGTTAATGGTAGAGCGGAGGGGAATCCAATGTCTTCAGTCAAATGAATTTATATACTGACGGAATGTTAGGAAAACATTAAGTGATTTAAAGGTGCATATGTATCATCCACTCTCTGAGGACTGGAAATAAATAATATTTTCACCGATACGTATTGCGTATCTTACGAGATTGGAGGTCTCAAGAGATGTAAATCAGTAGAAAAGTTGCTAAATATAGCTGGAATATAAAGATAAACTGAGAAGGAAAGAAAATAAACGGGTAGAGAGAAAATCCTGAACTTCGTTATTTTGTATCAAAACAACTTATCTATTTCATCTCACACTACACCGACGTCTCAAAAGTATCCAATCTTTTACCGTTTTCCGGATTTTATAAAAATGCGATACTATAGCAAGCAAATATCATGCAGAAGAAAACGAAGATGAAATTTCGTTGTAATTAAAAATATAATCGCCGGGTACTCCATAACGAATGGAATGGGGTTTGAGTGGGGTCGTAGTCCTGGGCTGTATTCATGAGGATGAGACTCAAAATTGGGCATGGGAATGATAAAACAGACAAAGCAATGTGTATTTCAAGAGAGAATATATAGAGTGGAGAAGATAAAAAGAAAAGGATTGGTTATTAAAATTTTGAAAACAGATGGAGAGAACCAGGATTGGCGCCCTTGATATATAATGATCACTGAATAATACTGATGTACTCGTACGTGTTACTGGAGTGTGGCGTAGGTTCCAGTAGCTCCACAGTATCTTTCTAGTGGCTTCCGGATAGCCAAGTTGGTAGCGCGTTCGTATTTGGTGACTGTTCCCTGTTTCAATTTCTGATAGGTGTATTTCCCATGTGTGCGAAAGGTTCTCAGCTGTCAAATTAAAAAAATGCTACTACCACGTATTTTACCGATGACAGGAGATAGATTAACGTAGATTTTAAGGAAGTATTTTCATAACATGCAGTTTGAATAAACCATCTAATAAAATATTTTATTATATAGATCTACCCTTGTTCCCATTTTCCAATATACCCTACTATAATATAAGCCAAATTTTCCTTAGGTAGCAAGTTAATTACCTAGTTAACATCGTATGGGGTAGTGAAACCTCTCCCAGATAACGGATATTCATTATTAGAACTAACTCTTGGTTTATTAATATTTAGTGCCAATGTTACATGTTTAATGTATTCTATATCCAAATAATCAAATTCATAGACAGTTATTTGAGTACATCGATTTCCGCTTTTTGGATCATCACTATAATTTTAGGATGAGAAATTCGGATCATAAACCACATTTTGTGTTTTGTGCGTGAGAATAATTTATTCAGGATTTTTCTTGGTAATTTTCTAGAATATCTTTTACGTAAAACATCTAGGCTATGTATGATGTACGTTTTAGTTTTCATTGTACGCGGAAAATACGACATCTTGAAGCATGGGGAACGCCCCAGTGAGTTTGGATTCATTCTATACAAATCAAACAAATCATTCTAAAAGTAGGGATCCTGATTATAAGTTATATCGAATCGAATGTGCTGTTCCTGAAATTCAGAAACAATCTATAAAGTTGGTTCCATCTAAAAAATTGATAGTCACTATCGTTATGCTCTGTTTACAGATCTTTGAATTGTGGAATTAAGTTTCGTTTGGTTTAAAATAGCCATATGAAGTGAAAGATAAAATTAAACAAATCATTCGATAAATTCATTTTCGTAGATAATCAAACTTACAAATTGTACGAGCAGCTATTAAAAGGGTTCCCGAAATTAGAATCACGTCGAAACCCAGCCACTGTCAAATGCTTCTAGGTGGAGCTGTGTCAATTTTTTGTGAGTCAGTATGTCAAAACGACTTCATTATAAGTGGATGCGTTCGTTGTTGGTGAACATTTTGTGACTGACGTTTATACTTATGTTTTTGATTTTGCGAGGCGTAATATTCTTAAATTAGGACCAATCCCAGGATCTTAAATTACATAGAACATCCAGGCAAGTCCATTTCGAATAAAGAAATCGCAATGTAGGAACCCGATCCCTCAGTAGCCCTGGTCTTCCGTATTGAATAATAAAAGTTAAAACGTGCCAGAGTTTCCGATAAAAGAAACGAAATATAGTGAATAAGGCGCTGGAGAAATATTTTCGGAAATTAGGAAAGTTGGGGAATTATCGTCGTCTCGAAGTTACTGGTAACGAGTCCGTCTTTTGCCGTACGCTTTCTCTTGGAAAATCCGCCTCGCTTCCCTTTGCCGCTTTCATTTCCTAAATGCATCTTCTCCATCATTTCATTGCCTTCTCCTGTTTTCTTTCCCTCTTCCACTTTCTCTCCGTTCCATTTACCTCATCCTAATGTCTCCTTTCCTGGGATTTCCCTCGAAGCATCCCATCTGTGAGGGATTGCGAGGGTGCCCTGCGCCTGGAATGGGCGTGGCTTATGAAGGCAAATGACAGAGGGGAAGGAAAATATAATCACGGTGGTAAAAAAGGATGAAAACCTATTGTGGACGTCTACGGAGTTGGATGCGTGAAATGACGTCTTGTCTCTGTATGTTTGTGTGTGGGTATTTCTGGATACATAAGTTCATCTTTTTTTCCGGGAGCGTAATAATCCAATGCTGTGGAACGACTGCTAAAAATAAAACCGGGAAAATTTTCCCCGATTTGCTGTATAATTTAATGAATTACTCGTAATATGGCTACCAAAAATTTCTTTCGTAAAAAATTTAACGCTATCTTCTACTGGTGCCTTCAACCTTCACACTGGCCATTGATCAAAAGTTTCAAATCTTAGCTATTGCAACCAGAGTTCGGATTAATCTTACTCGTTTCACCTCGTTTCGTTCTTTAAAAAGGGTTTCTTTTTTATACTAAGATATTCTCAAGTTCATTTAACTTGAATTTCTTTTGCAAAGTCTCATTCACAACTTTTAGTAGTAGTATTGTTAAAAGTGCTTCGACAGCTAAGGTCATTTTGCACGTGAACCCCCACCGGGAATCGAATCCGGGACCGCTTTCGCTGAAGTCAAACGTGTAGCCTATTTGGCTATCCGGGAGCCCAACGACTTTTTCATTAAATACCTTATGTAACTAGGTTGAAAGGAGAACTTACGTTTCTTGTTTCAATCACCAAATGAATACCTTAAGAAAATATATGACAGGATAATTATTTATTTGGTAGTAGTCCACAAGTTCTCTTCTCAGATAACTGTTTCGCTGCGTTTTAAAGATCCGACGATCTCGATAGCATATGGTAAGTTTGTTAAAAATAAAAATCTGTATGGTAAAAATGTATTAAGTTAATTTAATCCGAATTAACATTCGGATATTTCTTATATTCTAAGAACGAAAGGAAATACACAAGCTAACTGAGATTCATCAAAAGTACGCTGTGGTAACAGGTTCGGTTTTGATTAAGTGCAAGGTCACGGAAAATTTTGCACTTATAAACGACTACCTAATGCTTAAGATAGGGGGTAATAGATACATCCAGTTACATTCTCGATTTAATTAATTAAAACTTTTTCCAAATTATAATTTTTGACTTTAGACAGTAACTTCTATTTTTCGATTATGTGCACTTTTGTGCTCAACTTTTAGTGGCACTTTTGAGATCTAAACGAATGAAAACCCACTTCAGGTATTTCAATCAACGAGATAATCAACATGTTAGAAAAAAGTATTTTCAAGCAGCTCTTCCATATTCGCACACTATGCGATGTCTCAGAGTACTAATTTATATTTATAAGTTCATTTCTGTGTGTTATATTCTTTAAACGATGAAAACGATGCTGGAAAATTTTAGGATTGGTGTTGAAATGTTGTAATGTAGCGAGGTATTCTTAATCACATTCCCAAGAAACATCGGTTTTACATCTTTTTTGTGGTCAATTTTAATGTGAAAATACCCACATAGATCATATGCGGCAAATTAAAGTGATTAATCAGATGAGTGAATCAATAATTGTATTAATTACTGATGTAATAAATATAAAAAAAATCCTCGAGTGACATAAGAATATGATGTATTTTTTTTCATGTTTATGTATCGAGAGTAGGCGCTTCATTCTCATATATCGCAAAGCAGTACTAAAAATCTAACGTTCATCAATGCAAAAGATTTCCTTAGTCTCCAGACAACATTTGATCTTGAGGTGAAATTAAATCATGTTTGCGACAGCGTCTATTGTCAATTCGTCTGGATAAGAAGTTAGATTGAATCAAAACATTACTCACTCATAGGTAAATGCTGAAGCTTAGTATGTATGAGATTTAGCATATGTTTATTATTAGTAGCACTACACATAATAGGCTAAGCGCTATTAGTACATATATGAAGTGACTAGAATATTTGCTCGATAAATTGTTCATTTTATTGTTTACCTCTAAGAGTCAGAATAATATAGCTACTTGGTAACTTGAGGAAGAAAATTGTTGCATTGTACATTGAATGAAGTCTTTGAAAAACTTCTTCAACACGCCGATTCCATTTTCATTTATTCCCAGGGTACATTCTCGTCCTCATCCGAGGAACTTGGAAGCGCGATTTTTCTTGTCACTTCCATACTAAGTTTTTTCCGACCTAACTCTCGTTAGAATTGACAGAAACAACGGATTTTTCGAAGGATAAAATTAAATCTTCTCGAAAGATAATGCTAGATACATTTTCACGAAAACGCTTCCGTACCTTTTTCATACTTTTATTGAAGTTTTAGCGTTGACATCAACTCTTGGGTGAAGTTACCAAAACTTCGACAGAAAGAACGGTATAGCTGATGGGTGAATCCTTATCTATATGAAATTCCATAATAGTCGAAATTTAATCAGTAATACCTGCGTACCAGGTTTAAAACTCCGAGTTGTGTTGGACGCGGAAATCATAGTTTAAAAATCAAGGAAAACAGAAAACAGATATAGCGAAATATTCATTCGTTAATAGAGGTATTAGGAAATAGAATGCTTACCTGAAGAAGTTCTCATTCCAATACCGAAAAATGTTAAAGCGTTCAAAAGAGGATATAATCAAGATGTATGTAGATTTCTTGTGTGACCTCCTGTCATGATATGCCATGCAACATTGTACATGGGACTATATGGATAAATACCATGTATCTTAGGTTCCACAAGTTCTTCCGGGCTTCACCGCGATGCATTATCTCCATCTTGACGACTGTTTCGCCAGCTATCCTGCAGGCGTTCCCTCCAGCGTTGCTACTTGGCCAAATGGCCAAATTGCAATGCAAAGTTTAATAAATAAATAAATAAATAATCAATGTGTGATTTTCTTCGTGTAACTCACCAAGTGATTTTCTTAACGGTTTCGTGGTGGGGAAGTTCCACCAGTTAACCCTGAATATATTGATTGCATATATCCATTATCAGTTGCAGAGACGAGTAAGGATAAGTAAAGAATTATTTTATAAATATTCTCGTCGTATCTTAAGTCCACACACATGATTACCGAATCGCCGAGGGCACGCTGCGACTTTCAAAGGCGCGCGATCCCTATCCGGTCCGGATCTCGGGAGCTACCGGGTGGATTATGTGAATATTTTAGGGAAATCACAGGAAATGTCAATCAATGTGCTGTTAATTGTATGAAAAAATTAAAAAAGGGAATTTCATCACCTTTGATGACCGAAAAACAGCAAAAAAATACAAAGTTAAAGTGCGATTCGGTACGTATTTCCTTGTTTTAATTCCACTAACGTTTGAAACAGTTTATTCTGATCAAATGCATGAAATTTAGTTTATGCAAAAAATTTTAATCACCAAAAGGATTTCAGAATTTGAAAAAATAAGAATACATAAATAAATAAACCCTAAAACTAGTACATTACTAGAAACCGTTAGTGCTAAATTATCTAATGTATAAATAACCTAGAAAGAGTGGACTTGAAACCGGAGGAGGCTGTCTTTGGATATTAACAAGAAATCTGTGGAAAACGAGATTAATGCGTAAATAACTCTTAATTTTGATGCGTTGATTGCGTCATTTTGATTTATTGTTATGCGTGATAACTCATATGCAGCAATGATGGCCAAATCCCATCCAAGTGCGAGCTACAAGTGTCTTTCAGACTTAGTAGCCACTTATAACTTAAACTCTCCTAAACAATTTCGCTATTAATACTATATATATTTCCAATGAGTGCATTTTTGTAGAAAAATATTGACTAACATATCACGAAATTTTTATATACTGATTGACTACTACGATATTTACAGGTTTGAATGTTGATGGTATGGCTTGCCTTATGCACTAAAGAGCCTTATTCGGTTTGTGGGGTGAGATTTGTATATACATCTATAATCCATTAAATTCTTCTCTTAAATAATTATGATATGTACATAGTAATTTTTAGTTTGTTAGTTTGGGCTCTAGTTGATTTTTATTTCCCAGAAATCTTAAACCTATCTACACCAGCAGTATGAAATATGGATGAAAATGGCCAAGAGACATACAATTCAGTTAATATAATGGTTCGTGTCGTACATTGATTTGGATGTTATTGCTTTTCGTTATTTGAAGATAAAATCATATACTCAATATTACATACTTATTTTTGTTATCCGCAAAGTTTCTTCTAATTAGAAAATGTATACCATGTAGTCCAGTTAGTGCCTACTAATAGATAGGGTAGTAGATAGTAGAATAGTAGATAGGGAATTTCGAGACTACTATTTGTTCAAAGGAAATACTTTGACTCTATCTTTATTATTATTATTAGTCAATACCGCCGCAGTTAGACATTTCGTCCGGTGACAACGTTTAGTTACCGTGCATTACAGAACTATTACATACAATATTGCTTACACATCAACAAATACAGGAAATTGGTATCTATCTACCCGTCAATTAACTACAATTGTTTAAAAACTACTCTAGTAGTAGTAGTATTTTTAAATGTGCTTCGACAGCTTAGGTCATTTCGCACGTGGGCCCCCACCGGGAATCGAACCCGGTACCGCTTTCAACGAAGTCGAACGCGTTGCCCACTTGGCTATCCGGGAGCCCCAAAAACTACTCTAATCACAATTACAACTTCAATTATACTTTTACATCACAACCACTACAAATACTAAAATATATACATTACAATATATAAAATACGTATACCATACGTATATATAAAATACGTATAATACGTATATAAAATAACGTATATATAAAATACGTATAACTGAAACATTCCCAAAAGCTTGAAACACACTTCAAATTATCGTCTAATTATTATTATAAACAATGGTGACGATATTAAGATCAAGGTAAACAACCGAGTGTCCTCTTCATAGGCGGTCGATGGTTACGGTGAGGGAGAAATCGTTGAGAGCGTGAGTGAAAACGGCGCTTTGTGGTTCAGACGAAAAAGGAAGTGGAGGAAAATATCGGGTCCTCTTCACACAAAAATACCCGAGTTAAAGGCAAACGTCAAGGGGCTCCCGTAAAATTGACTCGGATTTCGTACTCAGTGTAAAAATTTTATTTCGCTTCGGCGTTTTTTTACTCTTCATAACTCTTGAAACTGCAACCTTGACGTGGTTATTTCGCTGTTAATGCCGCTATTCACGGAAACTCTGAGGTGATTTCCACAAATTCAGAAATTATTTTGATGGATTCAATTTCAAGGAACTTATAAAACATGGAGCAAGTTATCACTGTTCTGAGACGTTCAGTAAGCAAAGGCTCTTTGGCAACATTGCCACACTAGAAAAAGGCATGAATATAACTACTGCATGAAGTTAAAGTTACATATGTATTTACCTAGACTTTATAAACGTACATTAAAACGTAACAATTTTTTTCTGACGGCAATGAACGATCATCGGCGAATATCGTGTTTTTAGTAGATTTATCATTTTTTTCGTATATTTTTAACAGCTACTTTTTAATTTTTAAAAAATTTCTTTTCTTAAATTTCCAATGTTCAATGCCTTCTGACCAAGGAACACTCCCCTCTGTTTTTTCCTTTTTTTGTGTTATTTTATGTTACTGTTTTTTTCTCAGGTTTCAGAAATAATTACCTTTAAGTTCAGAATTTAATTACTACAATCAGTGGGTATCGAAGATTTAAAGTGTTACTGAAAAAGGGTTAAATATTAGAGAAGCCTTTTCAGTCTCAAATCTGCCCTCCATAAACTAGCTATTTATTCGAGTTTTTAACAAAATCAATTGCTGCTGATGTAAATATCGTTATATACCATGCTATAACCACCAAAATACCAATGTTGAATCGTAGAAGCCATAATATAGTACAATGAAAAAGTCAAAATTAGTAATATCTACAAAATAAAAGTTTATTACGACCGGTTTCAGCTAAAAGCCATCATCAGGTTTTGATTGATGATGGTCTGTAGCTGAAACCGGTCGTAATAAACTTTTATTTTGTGGTTATTACTAAGTTTGACTTTTTCATTCTAGAATTTCTTTCTACGAAGTCCGGCAAAATATTCTAGAATTTATCCATAATATAATTTTCCAACTTAAAGGAAAGATAATATTGCTTCCTTACTTATGTATTGTTAGAAAAATTCTTCTAAGAATCAAGAATCAGCAATCAAGAGCAACCAAAATTGTCGTATTAAATGCTTTTGATGGTATAGTGAATTATCAGATATAGCGAAAATCGATTTAACGTTGGAGAATTAGTTTGGATTACCAATGAATTATTACTACCTTATCGATGTGCATTATTACTTCAAACATCACCGAAGAGTGTCGCTGACGTACGCAGGTTAATTAAGCGGAAAAATGTAACACTTCAGGAGCTCTTGGGTGATAGAGAGATGATTATTTTTGAAGCATGATCATTAATGCGTTATCTACGTTTGCATAAAGATATTTTTGCATATACATCAATAAAATCTTAAAGAAATGCGACAATTTCGTTCACGAAGTATTTTTTAATTAGGAATCAGTATTAATTTTTGAGTGCTGTAATTAATTAGTCTTTGCTTTAATTGGCGAAAAGGTTTCATAACCAATGTTTTCTACTAATATAGTAAACCGCCACGGGAATTTGTATCACGTACTCCCGACGAACAGGATATTATAAGTGAAATAAATCTCTGTTTATTTCATTTTCCCAAGTTTATAAGAACATTAATGACAAATTTAGCGTAGTTTGTTTATTTTTGATGATCTTAGCGAAATATTTATTTAAATCTACTTAAAAAATAAAGAATTGCTCATCAAAAATCGATTTTCGCCAGTCTCACTTATCGCGTAATTCAACGTATCACTGTACACGAATATAATTACTCTCAATAGTGCTGGCCTTCAGCTGGTGGTATTCCATGACAACAAAGGAAGTTGACTAAGTAAATTATAGTTCGGTATGGTATAAATAAATTTACTTAGTCAACTTCCTTTGTCAAATATAGTTACGTTTTCATGAGTATAATTTACCCATCCAGTTAATATTTTGGGTTCAAGTCGCTTCATTAATTTAGGAATGCATCAAGAGTTATTCGGCATCTTATTCAAAGTCACAAGTTTATCAGCCAGCGTTGCCTTCATATATTCGAAGAAGACGGCAGAGAATAGGAATGACTTTGCATTGATTTATTGCGGTAATTCTTAAGTCGGCGCGGATTTTTATTCTCATTTGATAGGTAATAAAACCACTCATCCCCCCCACGTCACCAACTTCCAGTCCATTTCCACTGCTCTCCCATTACCCACCCCCGTGGGGGTCCCCCTCCACCCCTTTGGGGGCCCTCTCCACCCCAACAGCACTCATTCCTCAGCTCGACTCTCTCTTAATATCCATATTCATTCATTTTGGGTACGGAATGAAGTCCCTTGGCACCGGGGACCTGTCGCTCGGAGAATCTGGCCAAGGTGCCTGTCTGATGGATGGCTTTATTTCGTGAGAGAGCTCTTAAGGATTTGCTTCTACTCCCTTCTTTCCTCCGCCGTATCCCTCCGCCCCTTCTTTTTAGATTCACATCCGCCTGACAGGGTAATCTAAATGGTGCGGCTGTAATATTTCCCTCTCCTCGTTTGTTTTTAGCGAAACGGAAAACTTCCTTTTGTGACTGGAATTCACTGTTCACGGAGATACTTTCTCAACCGCTGAACAGGAAAGGCATTTTTGCGAAGCTTGATTTGTATCGCTAATGGAGATATTTTTGAAGCTTATTTCTTCCACTTTCCTTCTAGTAATCTGAGGGACTGAAAATTAGATTGACTTTGGCCATATGCAAAAATGTCCTGTTAAAGTTAAACTCTATTAGATATATGCCCAAAATCCAGTGAAGAAAATAACATTTCATGGTCTCTCATGATGCTAGGAAAGTAATTTACTGTCATAGACCTGATGCCACCCTCATTATACGTAATTGAAATTTTATAATCCTGAGATAAAAGGAATAGAAGAAAGAAAAGGACATGCATAATTGCGGAATCAATATATCATAGTTAATCCAACATTTTCTACACTGGATGTGACCATACTCTCCCACAATGTCAGCATTATGCTGTTTAAGTTACTTAAAATAATTTTAGAGTGGTAGATATTCTATCTTTAGTGAAATACGAACTCTTATTCTTTACCATTACTGAGCATTAATGAAATTTTGTTACGTATTGCTTTAGTATTTTCTTGGATATATATTATATTTATCCTTTTGTTTTGTGTATTAGTCAAAGACAAATAATTAGTATGAGAAAGTGGTCGGAGCATAAAACGTAGAGAACAGGAGAGTGCGTATTCTGAACTCAAAGATATCTCCGTTAGGTAAGACTATGATCAAATAAAAATAATATGTAGAGAAGGAAGAAATAAAAACAGACTATATATTATATTTAATACTTAATACTTAATATTTAATTCAATTATTAAATCCTCTGGTACCGTGTACAAGTCTGTTTTTATTTCTTCTTTCATCATGAAGAGTTATCACAAAGTCGAGGCCGAAACAGTGGATTTTAATATGTAGAGAATCCAAACAATATTATCTAGCCTTCGTCCGTGTACGGGAAGTAACTACGTGGAAATCTTTTAATTATGAATAGTATTAACTGAATTCAATATTGTTAGGCGTGACTTCGTGGAAAGCCATGATGCAAATGAAAGTGAACACTTAGTACTTTTCCACACAAATTTGTGTGGAAAAGTACTAAGTGTTCACTTTCATTTGTAGTATTAACTGCGCGTCCAAATCATGCAGCTCTTTTAATTTGAATGACCGGTAATGATCGTGGTGAATTATTTATTTTTCCATTTAATAATTTGGTACCAGGAGACGATTTCCATTTAACTCGCTGTGAGAATGCGTTCTCCTTTCCAAACGGAATTAATGGTCTCCCTTATTTCTGAAACTAATGTCGTTAAGTAATAGTTTTCGTTTCGTAACATTTAAGGGACGTTCTCAGCTGATAAATATTTTATTCATGGGAAGAGATATTCATTCCTGGCTTTAAGATTAACCCTTACTGAAGGAAAGGGTTTACAAGCCTGGAAGCTGCAGTAATGAGGGCGTTTGCAATTCAATTTATTCTCCCTCCTAACCTTTTTCATCCCTCACACTCCCAACTACCGTCCCTCTCTCCCTTCCCTCCATCAAATTCTTCCCTCTTCATTGTACATCCCATTTCCCATCTGTTTTCTCGAATCTTCCTTTCTTTAGCGTCTTATGAAAAGTTGCGTCTCCTCCTAACGCTTTCGTTTCATTTAAAATCTTCTCCGGAGACATCAATTCTTGCCGTTCACATAAATTATATAAGGTCTTCGGGATGCTATCGACCATATGAGGCCGAAGGAATTGCCTGGGTCAAATGGCGTGATTTAGCGCCGAAACATACGCCTTCGGTCTTTTCGTTCCTTAAGACTGTGCATTGGGGATAATGATCCCTCGATTCCCGTACAGATTAGCGCTGTGGGGATTATCGTACCGCATTACATCCACTTGCTATGAAGATAGTAATCCAATTCGGCCCCTTAAGTAGATCTTCAGACAACGAAATAAAAGAGGAGGGATCCGTTCCAGTCCAGTTCCGTTTCATTTGATTGAATATTCACCCTAGAGCATGTTAATGATTTCACGATTGTTTCTATGGACAAAAACAAGTAGAATATGGCTTTCAATTGTGTATGATTATCCCGATACCTTAATCTTCCCTACTTGTTGAAGATAAAAGGAGAATAATTTCTTGTTCGGCATAGGGGCTCCCGGACAGCCAAGTGAGTAGCGCGTTCGCCCTTGGGGAACAGCGGTCCCGGGTACTATTCCCAATGGAAGCCCACATGTGCAAAATGACCTCAGCTGTCGATACAGTTTTAACAGTTATACTACCCTTATTATGTGGATATACCATGTAAAAATACGGTCTTATTATTTGCATATACCATATAAAATTATGGTATCTCCAAATAATAAGGGTATATTCCAAATTAATGAGTACCGCTAAACAAATTGTTTTTCCTCACCAGTACTAGAACGGCTGTTTAATTCCTTTCTGAATAGTGGTAAAAAAAATTCGGCATCCATTCTTGTGTTATTTGATTGTCTTACAAATATGTAAGAAAGTAAATTCTTCTTTTCTTACCCTTAGACATCTTGGAAACTTTCTTCTTCCTTCTGTAAAATCTCAGTTGGTTAACACGCTAATCATTCCTCACTTCGATTATGGAGATATCATTTATCAAGCATTAACGGATGATTTATTCAATAAATTACAGTTTACCCAAAATGCGGCAATAAAAATATTTTCAGTATCAAAATTTCGACCATGTTTCAAAATCATACGCAAAATTTTCTTAGTACAGGGATATATTGGCGGAGAAAAAAATATTCTGTCATCTATTTATAGTATCTTAAAATCAAGGTTCCAGCGCTATAATTTCTATCTTAATTTGATTTATCTCGACAAAATACACGATCTCAGCACCGGAGGCTGCTCTGAAAATCTCTATTCAGCGACACCGAATAGAAATTTTCTATAAATCCTTCATCGTCCCAGCCAGCATTCTCAATCTATGGTACGCAATTCCTCCTTAACCCTTCAAGCCCGGATGAGGTTTTTTAAATTCCCTCCTATGATGCCGGATGAGGTTTTTAAATCTTCGCAACTGTGTGACTATTTGCGGCTATAGTGTTTAAAAAATCATAACTGTTCAAAATATCGATCGATTTTTCTAATTTTTTCAGTATATATTTGTTAAACGTTATGTTTTATGGCTGTTATTTTTATTTTCAATTTACATATGAAACTTGCAAATGACACGCGGATGAAGAGTGTGATAAGCAATTCATGTCCAATGATTCATTGTCTATTAACCTTCCAAAAATTAATTCCTAAAGGAAATTTGTATCATCTTACGAATCATGCAGGCGTCTATTCTCTCTCGCTCCGACCATCGCTGGTGTAAACAAAGCTCTCGAACGAACGAGATAACACGGAAAAGAAAGACCCTCTGTTCGGGGAGCAAAAGACCCTCTGCTATTTCTTCGTAACGACTGGGATGTGGAATCATCTTTTGGTTGTTTCGTCTTCCTAGTTTGCTCATATGGATTCTCACAACAGACGAAAAAAGATTTACATGGCTATAATCAAATAACTTATTCTGAGATCATGTCGAAGATTTACAGATAAACTAATTGAAAACGGAATAAACCCATATTTAGTCTGTTTCCCCTCAAAGCTTAAGCCATAGTAAAAATTCCAATAAACAATTATCATCAAAAGTTCAAATAATATGAGAAAATAACTACAAACTGGAAGTTTTCAATTACATATGTAATACAATTCGATCAAATAAAAGATATCGGAAAATGTTGTGATCATACCTTAGAAATTCTGCTTCGTGTGGTAGATCTCAAAGCATTCTATACACAATGCAGCTGCACAGTCTTCACACCAATACGTCGTGTCCTTCCTTTTCCCATGTTTTGTGCAAACAATGCACCTCCTTTGAGGCGTTGACTTTTTGGCTGTCGGTGGAATTCTTCTAACAAAATGTCTTTCTTTCAAACGTGGCACTAAATTATCAGAGGAATGTCGTCCCTGAATGTTTGATTCTGTTTTCAAATATTTCTCAAATAATCCCTCAGCAAGTTGAACTCTGTACGACAAGTGATCAACCTTTTTTTCGTTTACCTCTCTGTAAATTATTAATGAGTTTAATACTGATACGTTTAGAAGTCTTCGGAATAATTTTAAATACCACTTGTTGTGCCTTTTTCTCTCGATTAAAAAATTTTGCAGAAGCTGGTCTTTGAGGTCTACTCCACCCATATTTCGGTTGTAATCAACTACACATACAGGCTTCACTGTCTCCTTATTCCTCTTTGTTACTGTTGTGGTTTCATCACAGTGGAAAGTAGAAATCATTGTTACAGTCTTTTTGTCTTTCCATTTCAAAACAGTAACAGGACCGGCATGTTGAGCTATGACCTCGCCCCTTTTCAGTTGTTTATCCTTTACTACTTTGGGCATATTTCTTCTGTTTAGTTTTACTGTACCTGCACAATCTGTGTGGTACTTTACTTTTAAAACTCTTGCCAAGAAAGGTGAATTATAAAAGTTGTCCATCCAAACAGTCCTACCCTGATTTATTAGAGGCTCTATTAGTTGTAAAACTATTGCTGATGTCTTGTTCATATCTTTTTTAGCGAGAGGTGATTCAAATAAAGTATCTTTCCCAGTGTAAACTATAAAGGACCATAAGTAGCCTGTCTTTGAGTCACATAATTCGTAAGTTTTGATGCCGAACTTGGAGGATTTTAGGGGAAGAAATTGTTTGAAAGAAAGACGTCCTTTCCATAATGTGAGAGACTCGTCGATTGAAATGTCTCTTTTTGGCGAATAAAATTCCTGGAATCTACTGTTTAGATGAGAGATTACAGAGAAAATTTTGTGAAGCTTTGGAGGACCTGTGTAATTTTGTAAATTTTGATTGTCCGTGAAATGTAAAAATTTGCAGATTCTCTCAAATCTATCCCTAGTCATTACATCTGCAAACCCAGGGGTTGAAATAACTCGCCTCTTCGTGAAATAGGATCGTAATGTGGGTTTCTGCACAATGCCCATGAGCATAAAAAGCCCCAAAGTTATATATATTTCTTCCACAGTAACTGGTTCCCACGACATAACTCTTGACTTTCGCGGAAGTAAGGTGGAAATGGACGAATAAAATTGTTCGGCATAAGTATTTGTTGAACACGCAATGGATTGTACGAATTCAACATTAAAAAATAGCTGAAAACTTTCAACAATACTACTGACACATTTTGCCTCATTTTGGGGACCACTTGAACCGATGAAAAATTCTCTCTTTCCTTGAACACCTTTCATATCTTCCCACACAAAATCTTCTTTTTCAGGCTCGTCATCTTCTTTATCCACTTCGTCGTCACTTACTGGATAAACAATCGCATCAAGTTCAGAGCGATCATGAACTTCGTTGTCACTGTCACTTTCTGAACTCAAATCACTGATTTCAGAATCACCAGCAAGCAGTTCCTCGGAGATTTCTTCTTCTGCAAAAAATTCAGACCTTTTCCTACTCGTTGATGCCATGGCGATAAAGGGGTTCAAAGTCAATACTAGATATTACGCTAACTCAAAACCCAAAAATATAAATTAAAAACTTACGATGAAAACTATATAATAAGAAAAAAATATCAGAATATATTGCACTATAGAAACTATGATAGTGAGCCTCCGTCACCACTGAAATTCACTTTTCAACTAGCTAGCTTTCAGCTGTGAGGCAAGAATTGGGGATCGTCCATGCATCGAGAAACTAAGCGTGAGAGGTCGGTATTCTATGGGTCTCACAGTCAAAGAGCAGACGCTTTGCCTAAATAATTACACTTAGATGAAGCAGTTTTCAAGAATAGCATCATAAATCTTTCTAATGATCTTAGGATATACAGAGCGAAAGCATTTCATATACGACTCAGCGGAAGAAGCCTCTCTCGGAAGATGTAAACGAAATGTCTCATCCAGCAAAAGCTAGAAAGGTTTATGGTCCTCTTAAGGAAGATTTCAGCTCCCAATTAAGACCTAAGTCACGAAATATACATAAGATAACGCATTCAGTTAAAAATAGAGTTGAAATAGCTATTTATTACATGAAATATCGTCATATTTTGAAGAAACACGGATGCATTTTTAAAACTTAATATATTAATATACGTAACAAAAAAAATATTACGCGAGCATAACACGAAAGAATTACTCTTCCTTAATGAAACAATATGATTGTCAGAGAACATCAAGTGAATATTTGGCTTCTATATGATATAGAAACGAAGAGTAACGCCGGACGTAATAGTACGCCTGACGGCGTTGAGGGGTTAATTAAGTCCTCTATATTCTCTGCTTCCTTGGAGAAAAGATGTCACAAATATATTTTAAATAAGTGAAAAGGGAATTTGAAATATCGCTTCCAAATGACTGTAAAATGTCATTATACTGAAGTTTGCTATACTGCTCTTCAAAAAATACTAGAGTTAGACCACCATATTTTAATATTCACCCCCACCATCCAGCTATATCTTCTGTCTCCCTCTCTATGTTCACCTTCGTTCGTTGTCCGAGTAACTGTTGTTGGTTTTAGCTTTTTGTCGTATTTTTTTCTGAACGCGATTGATGATCCGTTTAAGTGATTCTAATGTTTATAGTAGCTGTAACATACATTTGTATTGTATATTTTAACCTCCATTTCATTTTTTTTATTTTGTTTATTTGTCTTTTGTTTTATTTTTAATATGTCATTTATTTTGTACTTCCCAACCGCTCGCCACTGGCGGCTGGCAGGCCTTAAGTGTTAATGTATTTTTCAATGTTCAGTGTCTTCTGGTGTGGAACCTTTTCCACGACGTTATATTTCTTTTCCTTGTTTTTGTTTTTGAGTTTTTGTCAATGTTTCTTTTCAAGTTATATAATTAACATTTTTATTTTTAAATTGAGTGATCATCATCAGTAGGTTTCGCAGGTTTTTCACATCCTCCTTCTTGCGGACGTTTTCTTGCTGTGAAAATGTTTTAATAAGCTCTTGTCTTAGGTCTATTTTTATCCACATATAGTTTCTTTCTTTTTTCTCTCTTTACGGCTCTATAAGTTTCTTTTATTAAAACTAGATGGACTAGATATAAGAGGAGACTTCAAAGTCCCAATGCTATCCGCAATAAAGACGTTTCTATCCTATTCTGTTTTATTATATTATTGACAAGTGTATAAGAAGAAGCGCTACATGTTGACATAAGCATAATTTAATTCTTGAAAAAGTAAAATTATTATTAAGATCGAATAAGTAATTCACGCCCCACTGATATGAAGAACGTTGTGTTCGTCACTTGAACAAAGGACTGCATTGTCCAGACAGACGCTTGTGTTATTGAAAAATCGAAGTACACCCTCGTAACTTAAAAACGTTTACTAAGAGTATAATGAACAACTAAAGGGGCTGCTCATGAAACAATCACTATTAAATTTAAGATGAAATAATCGTTTATAATTAGATAGGCGGGATATTCTTTTCTCTAGCAGCCAATAAAGTATAGTTAGAATTTGTTGGATGAAAACATAGTTTTAAAGAATAAAGAGATGTATATCGTTCACAAACCCGCAATTTACAGGTTTTGTCGGCGACATGGCTTGAAGATGGCTATTACTATCCGAAATTAGTCGCCGATGAAACCTACATATTGTGGATTAGTAAGTGTTATATGTAACTTTATTGTTTGATATTTTTTTAATTTAACAAATCCTCATGATATCAAGGTTTCATACAATGACGGCCTTCTCCTTGAATTTTAAGAAAGTATAGGCTTATATTTACAGAGATCATTTGTAAAATAAAAGGGAGAAAGGTGATTTTTATAGGATAAGGCATATATGATAATATGCATCTTGGAATATTCCCAAGGACAATCTTGAACTCAAACCCAGGTCTTCCGCGTTCTGGGCGACTGCTGTATCCATTGAATTACCTAGCCTAAACATTCAGACATAAACAAATCTTTCCTATAGTATCCCAAAAGAGTTATATTCTGATAAGTCAGTATTGACAGTATGAATCTAACAAGGGGAGTAAGGGGAATAGTGGTACTATTTTTGGGAAAAAGTAAGTTATTTAAAGCAAAAGGAGAGAAATTATTTTTCTTCAAGGAAAGTTTCACGATCTTCATGGTGATGTGCGTGTATGTTGTGGTTGTCTATCTCCTACTTTCAGTGGCTAATTTTGCATTGAAAAATGCCTGGTTGTGTCAACGGTCGGTCACGTGTCTACTATTTTTGAGCAAGGAACATACCCTGAAAGTCTCACGCGAATCCGTTTCCCACAGAGGTGGTACTTCCCTTGTAAGTTCCGATAAAATTATGCTTTGAGAAGATAGCTCTATGACTAGAGAAGTCGCAGGGAAAACGGAAGACCCGGGTCCCGGTTTTGTTTTATCTTGTCCGTTTCTTATTTAGAAGTTGTTCTAATGTAACTGTGCATTGTTTTCGTTAGATAAACAATGCACGGTTATTTTTTCTATGTTTCCGTTCTGAGTAAACCTAACCAAATGAATATGCAAGTATCAATCAGTATAGGTTTTGGTGTGTTAAAGGTTTTAATAAAAAGAAAATGTAAGATATTCACTTTTAAACTGTTCACAATGAGCGAGAACAGAGTCCTTTGTGAACGTTTGTTATCATCAGTCAGTAGAAATCCTGTTCGAAGTTCAAACAACGCATTTTATTGGGAATAATTGATACAATTATTACAGCGGATGGACCTCTAATGAGTTTCTGGAATTTCAAGATGAGGCGTTTTTCTTTCCACCGACTGCACATTTTTGAGAGGAATATTTCGAATTTATCGGCTTCTGCATTTATACAGCCGTTTCCTTTCCATTTTAAATTAGTGCTCTTCAATCGACATTCGCTCGCTCGCTGATTCCTCTCCAGCGGATTCTCCTTTATCATTCCCTCTCATTACTTCTTACTCAATTCTTATCTCTCACGAGTGAATTAACCCTTCTTCGCGCGATCCTTTCCATTCTGCACCTTTCCGTATCTGCCGCAACCTTTTTTGCCATTGTAGTATTCTTTCTCCCTCTCTAGAGATTGGTAAGGTGCACGCTACAGCTAGTTAAAAATCTGGTGTGAACAATTTATGAAAACTCATAATTAGGATGAATAGGGTATTTTATTTTTCATTTAGAATCATTAAAATAAAACGAATCATAGTGTTGTTACACGAGCTAAGTTAGACATCAAATGACTCAAATTTCTGCTTCGAAAGTCTTTGATGTATAACACTGATTTGTATAGAGTGGTTTCTATTTCGTAGGATTTCTGTGACAAATATTAAAATTATTCCGGATTGTACGTCAATTTAAGTGAAACTTTTGAAATTCTCATCTAGTATTAGAGTCAAGTCTAACCTATTTTGTAGGTAAGTGTTACCAACAAACTTGTACTGCAAGTCTTGTTAAATCTCTTTTTATCCACATTCTTCGATGGATTTTCAGCATAATTTTACTGGTGTACAGTTCTTATAAACTGTAGTGATTTAGATCCCATTTGCTCGTAATCTCTCCTAAAATATTGGCTGACATATTGAAATGAACACATAACATTTGATGGAAAAAAGGTCTTCTTGAAGATTATTATTTGGCCTGAAATTACATACATTTATTATAATATGTTGTAAATGAATGTGAATTATAGAGAGCGGATAAATTGTGATGATGGTAGATATATGCTCAAAAAGATTCATAAATTCTGAAATCAAGCGTAAACTTATAATCTTAACTCTTAAAAAATTGAGTATACACTGATAGTCATATTTTTCCCTAAATTTATGATTTCAGAATCGTACTTTTGATAAAAACTTCATTGTTCATGGTTTGGGCAGCTGTGCTTGGATAAATCGTAGAGTGGTGAAAGACTTCATCTAAGCGACGAACTTTGGAGAGCTAAATTTGATTTGATTAATTGTGTCTGTTGTATTATTATTGTATGATTGACAGGAGTTTTAGTGTATCCGACAGCGTCATTGTTTTGTATTATATTTTTAGGTGAGGGTGGAAATTGTCCAAATCTTACCACCGGAACATTGTTCTATTTGTAAGATTATCTAAACAAATAAATAAATAAGGTCGTTATAAATAATATATATTACTTTGGGAAAGTAAAGGGAAATTCATTACATTCAAGAACTTTCATTCAGAAATTCATTAGTGGGTCATGCAACACTGAATAAATTACAATAAACAGAATCATATCTGTAAGCTTTTCCATCTCTTGTCACTCAATTGGAAAATTTTCACGCATCATCCCTATATGATAATGAACCCATCCAAATCTGTGTATTTTCTTTTTGAAAATTTACACATAAGATTCCCCATTTTTGAATTCCCTTTGAAATGCATCATCAATCTTTTTTTTAATTTCGCGCTCTAAACAACGTAATCCAATGCGACCCTGAAAGCCCGATCATGTCCGAGTAATTAATGTAAATATTATCTCCGTTGACTACAATAAGGGGAAAGGTCACCTGTGCCGACGCTTAAAAGGGGATTATGGGCGATCTCCGCATATCCCTCGTCGCCCTAATCTCACCGTTATAATGGCCTAGCTGTAGGGAATTCTGGGAAGGAGAAGAGACCCGTCCGACTCTTCGGCGTCCACTTAATCTCGCGCTCAAACGCTGTTTTTCGCCCCCTCTGGTGGGAGGTAATGGATCGAAGGCATTTTACCTGGCGGAGACCATGTTGCCACTCTTCGCTTCGGAAAAAATATTGCGTGCAGCGATTCGGTGACGAGGAAAAGAGTTTCCCAGATGTCATTTACATTCGGAGATAAATGCTCCTTTTCAGGTATGAACATTCCTCAATGAGTACATAATAGAGCGAATTCGTGTAAGCCTTTCGGGAATTGTCAACGTTCCTCAAAAATCGAATGTAGTTGCTGGGTCGGGTTATGGGAGGCAAATGGGCAATGGTCTGCCTCATTATATCAACGTGAATGCTTTTAAATGCTTAACGTTGAGTAACGAACCAAGGTTTTATTCAGTTAGGGAAGAGATGACGGGCATAATTAAATAAATCTCAATTGTTTTACATCTACATTTACATAAATGAACAATATTTATATTAAAATATAACAATAAACATAATTTACAAGTCTCTTTTTTCGCCAAAAAGTCTGACGGGTCTCTTCTCCTTCCCAGAGTTCCCTATGAACCGCTTGGCATATGGCAGGGGATGTAAACACAATTATGTAACTCATGTTAATGGAGAATGAACCAAGTTATGTAACAAGATTTTAAATTTAAAAACATTATATTTCATCTCTATTTTTGCTCTCTTGTTAATCTATACTTATAATAAATCTGTAAGAGAGCCGTTTAGGTACATTAAATAAAATTTCAAATAAGTGATTGATATGGTAATCAGAAGTAATGTCTAGTCCAAAACACCTACTTAAAAAAAAGTGTCTGTCTCTCTGTTATCGCATTACGCAAAAAGTGTCCGACCGATTTTGATGAAATTTCACAGGGCGATAATGTATATCCTGAATTTACACATAAGTTACTTTTTATCCCAAAAATCTTACATCATTTGATGGTTAAATGGACCGTAATATTATTTTATGACGTCATTGGCGGAGGTTAAAGAAAGAGGGTTTTATTCTTGAATTTCATTTTGCCGTATTCTCCGAGGTTCAATAAGGAAATTTGTTAATTAGGCTAATTGAATGGTGAGCTTTGTTTAGTTGCTTATATTGTAATTAATTTCCTATTCATTACGATAATTACTTGATTGTCGCGCCCGTGGCTATCTCAGACGCTTGCTCTTTCGTTGGTAGCAGACGTATTGAGCACTTGCTGTTAGCATTGGGGTAGTTGGAGATTAGGATTTCTTTAGTTTGGAATTTGGTGGACTTTAGAGCTTATATTTTGAATTCTTTTTGTTCTATCTCATTTTTCGTTTGTGGTTTCCGCTCGATTTTGTTTTTTTGTTCACCAGTCATTCACTCACGTTTATTCATATACAGTAGTAATTAGTATTCATATAGTTTGTGTTCACTACTTGATTCAATATATTTTGATAATATTCACGATTTTGATTAAATAAACGAAACTTTTATAAAATTTTGTGGTTATAAACCAACCGTCCCTCTGTCGACTAATTCCATTGTCGAATCCGAGCCCATGCATTTTCATATTTTCCCCATTGAGAATCATTTCAGCTAGTTTTATAATATATATTTTTTTTCAATGTTATTGTGTTTGGTAAATTAACTTTTCTCCTTACCAAAATATGTAAGAAGTTGTATCGTATGAAATTGTATCAATGCGGTGACGCGACATATCCTGGCGGTCAAACAATGGCTAAAGGAAACCTTATCAGGTTATTTTCTTTTCTCTAATACTGTTTTCTGTGTAAGTTAAATTAATTTATATTACATTTACTGCACCAAAATTTTGCTAGAATGGTATCTTTTTATACGAACATGCAATAATTTTAGGCCTATTCAGTGATAATGGCGACTTATAAAGTATAAGCGATTAAGTATGTTTTATAAAAGAGGTTAACTGAAACTTTAATCAAAAATTATCTATAAAACAGGAAAGATTGTTTGCTATATTGTTACGATAATTTACAAATATCATCAGCACTCATTTCTTATCCAGATGAGCTTAACTGCTTAAAAGATGTTTCTGAGGAACAATGCTTGCTGTCACTCTAATGCACTTCTGAGTTTAGCGTGAACATCCTGTATTTAGGTTTGCTTTTAGAAGAGTTTTGTTTAATTAATTTGTGACAATCTATCGGAAAATTTACGTTTCTCTTTCTTTCTTTCCAGGTAAGCTTGGCTGATAGCGATTGGGGTGTTTTGTGGTGAGTTTTTATCTCTCAAATTTTACTTTTTCACGAGGTGCATCTCGTAATGGAATATAGCTTGCAAATTACTTCTATTATCTTATCTTTAATACAGAAATCATGATGAATAACACATGCAATTAAAAATACACATTCTTTATTTACGATCGCCTTCAAAGAAGAAAATCTATTTATGAAAATTTTGTGTAATATATTGTATTACGCATTTTGATTTCTACCCTATATTGTCTGGATTAAAATCTTTTCCTTTATATGTATTGACAAACGCAAACGGTGATAGTCGAAAACAAAGTTTTATTATGATTCAATAATGTTTTCACACTCACTTCACTCTATACACTATTCCTTGCTTAAGACTTTTCTCAGACTGAATTCCTTGTCGTAGGTGTTTCCGTATTTCAGTTTCAGTAATTCCAACGGTTCCCCTCAGAGATTAATATAATCGAAATATGCGACAGAGTATAGACATTTTTGTATTCCCTCCGTCATTTGCTAGTCTATTAAATCATCTTCTCTGCTTTCCATTGAAATCTGGAAATTTTTGCTATTTAATTCCCTTATCTTATCCCGGATTTTCGTTTTTAATGCTCTTATCTTATCTGAGAATTAATTAAAGCCACCGACTTTTCTTCGTCCCATTCCAATGGAAAAGGTCAAATGGATGAATTTCATCATTAATGATTCTCATTATCTTCGGATGGTCACCCTCCTTCACCCCGTCGGTCTCTTACCTTTTCTCCACCCGTCCAACCGAATTCTTCATCACTCTATTTTTAACCCCCTTTTCTCTCTACCAGACTTTTTCCTATGAAACTGTTTCACATCTTAAAGGCATTGGATCTTAGTGTCTGGAAATGGACGTTCAACGCAAGTAAGCATTTCTCCTTCGAGTAAGCAATTCCATAATAAATAATTATTTTTATCCTGCACAGAATTTATTGGTTTTCTATTTGAAGAAAATTTACCAAAATATATACATATGTTTGTATATAACAGAAAAGGGTAATGTGAAGACGTGCACATAGGAGAAACCCCAAGGAAAAACGGATATGAAATCAGCCAAGAGAGCGATAGCTGAAGTGGTTTAAGCGTCTGCTAGGAAAGCGTAGGACTAAAGGTTTGAGTCCTGTCAGACTTTTTTCATGTCCGTTTCTAATTGGGAATTTTCTTAGGTTAACTTCATCCTATTCCTTGTGTTATCCCTAAGGGGGTTCTCCTTCCACCACTTTATATGGCCGGTTCCTCAACGCGGACGTGGCCGTGGACGATACCGCACAATCGGGCGAAACCGGACGAAGTTGTCTCGATAGCTTAATTGGTTAAAGCATCTGCCGTGAAAGCGGAAGATTTCCGAGTCGAGTTCTGGTCCTGTCGGACTATTTTTATGTACGCTTTTCCTTGGGATTTATATGTAATGGTCAGAGTTCTTGTGCATTTACATTATTTTTTAAGAATCACAATAACATCAGTGTAAGCATACCTTTAGCTTGTTCTCCTTTTCATTTCAACTTTAATGGGTCTTCCCGTAAATACTCTGTTGATATAGATTGGTTCGCTTTTTATGGCAATTTTACGAAGCATAAGTCATTCTCTCCTGACATTTCCCCAGCCAAACGGTGGTCAGATAATTATGAGGTATCTGGACATTTCACCCCAAGAGTTTTGCCCAGCGACGGTTCACCCAGGGGAATCTTCACCCAGAGACATTCACCCAAAACGTTTCATTCAAGGATTTTTCATCCAAGAGTTGGTTCACCTATTAGATATTTCATCCGAGGACATTTTACCCAACGGATATTTCACCCCTTACACGAACGAATAGTACCGGAATAACTTTCTCCGTTAGAGATTTAAGATACACATCGGTGGGAGTCGATGGATTGTTATCTATAAAATATGTGTACCTACTTCTCTTACTTTAATAAGAGATCTGTACTATGTTGTTACTCTTACACGGGATCATATTGTTTAAACTTTATTTGCTTTTCAAAATTCCATTCGATGGAATATCCTTTGGTTGAAACATCTTATTGTTGAACCGACCCTTAGGTGGAAAACCTTTGGATGCAAAGTCTTTGAATGAAACGTCCTTGGGCGAACCATGTTTGGGTGAAACGCTCCAAAACCCATTATTATGGCTCTTTAGAACTCCTTTATTGTTAGTACACGATAAATCGAAAACAAGGTTAAAAATATCATGTGCATTTACAGTTTATTCTCACAGAACTTCTCTGATGTTATAAGAATTTGTTATTATACTCATACTATCACTCCTTTAATCCTTATGTTATCAGACCCAGCATTCACGTAATAATTTGTACATTTAAAATTCTGTAATCTGCTGGATTTCCCATGTTTAATGAGACCTTTTCTCAAGATAAAGCACCAAGCTCCGATAAATCACTCTCCCTCGGTCTATTGGAACATTCAGTAAACATATTCCTGAAAATAATCTATTTAAGTTAATTTCGGGTAAAATTCGTTTTCTTTACGTACGATTTCGATGAAATATTCAACGCATCACGCCAGTGCAGTCAGAAAATTTCGCATTGGGCCTAACGGATTAATGCTCGGATTACTGATGCATAAGGCATTTTCATGAAAAAAGGTTCTCAATCCCTGGTGCAGTTCTTTAAATCTGCTAATTCTTCGGTACTCATCATTCATTAGTGAAAACGTATTTTGCTAATTCTAAGTTTTAATGGAATAGGTGCTATAAACATTCATTTAACTTTCACTACTGTTTAAAATGATTAATTATTCACGGATATTATTAAAATAGATATATAAATACTCCTTTATTCGTAGGGAAATGTCATATTACTTATGGAGTGACTAGATAGAGGAAACCGTCACTCTATGAGAGAACCATTCTTCTGAGAAGAACGCATAAGGTTTCAACATCTAAGCTATCATCTTCATCCTCAACATTAATCTGTTATAGTTCTTTTCATAGTGTCTACTGTAGGACTCTGTAATTTTCGTATAACCACTGACGATGATATTAAGATCTTAAGCTTTCCTGGTGGATGCTGTGTAAAAAGGATTCTCGGGTTTCCAACCAGGTGAGATCTGGTGACAAAGCCGTGCCATGCTCTGAGAATGATGACTGAGTCAGTCATCGAAACCTTGGCGACAGCTTTGTCACCAGATCTCACCTGGTTGGAAACCCTAGAATCCTTTTTACACTGCCGATGATAGCTTTGCTATTTCAGCACATAATGAATGCTCTTCTTGGAGTGATGGTCTCCTTCATCTGATCACCGCGTGAGCTACGGGACAGACCCTTACGGCTTGAGGTATCATTTAAATAACTTCTCTAATAGTAATGATTGCCATGCTATTATTACTTTACTTAACGAACCAAAAAAACAATCTCTCACAGGTCTTTCCATGCTCCGTATAAGTAATGCGGCAAACAACCAAATTAGTGTTGCGTTTTGAGTATAAACGTTGTGTTCAAAGCATTAAATTAGGCATGTATTTGATGCGTTAAAGCTTAATTTTGTGGAATAAATAAGTACAATTATTTGGCGTTTTTCTTTCAAGATATATGGAACTAGGCATATTTGTTGTATGGAATCATCAGTGTGAACTTTAAGGATTCATATTCGGGGAGGTAAATTATTGTATATTGCTGATCATTTGTCAAACTTTTACTGATTTAAGAAGATCGATTATGGTTTTATAGGCATTAGTTTCTAACGTATTCATATATCGATTCATTTATAGCATGAATGATAAATTTAAAGAATGAAAAATTGTTACATTGTTGCCGATCCTTTTACCTACTAAACATCTGATGGTTCATTATAAATAAATTCTCAACATAAAATAGAGATTAGTTTTGCAATTTGTGAATCACGTTTTTTAACCGTTTTCTAAAATTTAAGGAAAAAAAGAGGATCGAATACCAGCGATGCCCAGATCTTTTACTTAGTATTATCAAATTTGCCTTTTTTCCCTTTAGAGACTCTACCGATGAAGAAGCAGAAATTTCCACGTAACATGTCAAACGTAAATGTAATTAATCCACGAGAATTATATGATATAACTCTTCCACCAAAAAAGTACCTCATTATGCCTCCCTTACCTTTGTGCTTAATGGCGGCTCCGAGACCAGTAATGCAGAGGAAGTACATCATCTGTTTTATTTAATCTCCATAATGGACTCCCATAACAACTCGGTCATTCCAGGGGACTTTGTGTAGATTTATGAACTGCTTTCACGGTATACGTCTTCAGAACATTAGTCATTCGTCAAATATTAAATTCGACAATTAGCTGCTCTATAATGGAATACATTTTGAAAGAGCTTGAAAATCACCCGATAGGAAGGATTCGGTCGTTTTGAAGGGGCAAGTGTGGATTATGTACATTCGAAAATACATCCTGGACATGTTCCTACAGAGCCTTAAAGGGAAAATTTTTCTAATAAATTTTTCTTGTACGTAGCTACTTGTCATCGAGTGAATGCTTAAAAAAAGTTAATTTTTTTGAAAGAAATTAAGTTAATTTATAATAATAGATTTCTCGTAAAACTAATATATTTCATAAATTAAGACGTAGATGGAATTTACTAGCCTCTACAAAACATGTAATTAAGCCTCAAGTAATGGAAATGATACTGAACATTGCTTGATGGAGTATATACAGCCGTTTATTTTGGCGAGAAACTTATGGCCGAAAAACAAAGTTTAATTTTTTTATTAATTTGATAATTAGGATATTTTTGTACTCAATTTTATGTCAAGTTAAATCTTGACACCTTTTCTCTGGATATCAAAGGTTATAATTGCAGTATGTTTGAATTCACTTTTTCTTTTGTTTATTAAAAATGTTGGTCTGTACGTCAACTCGGATTTCCATACAGGTGCCTTCCCTCCTATTAATTTCATAATAGCCATTTTAGTCTCTTCAACAGTGTACAATCGTTCAACAATCGCTTTACTTTTTCAGAATTTTTTAAACAAGATCTTTGTATTATTGTAAAACCTTCATTAAATGAAATGTACGTTTTGCTACGATCTGGAGGCAAAAGTTTCAAGTTCCACTTTCTGTGGTCGTTTTACATTTATTATCATTTGCTTTACAAAGTTTACAATGGTAACGATACGATATTTTCCACTTTAATTTTTTATGAAATCGATTTTATTATATTTTTCATGATTCTATCGATTCAGATATCCATATTTCCATCGACGAATCCGCCAATTTAATTTATTTAAAAAATTTCAGTCTACCCTTCTCTTTCAATTTCGCAATATTATTTTCTCCAACTTATTCTTTATCCACACAGTTTGAATAGATTGATTTCAATCGTCTATCTTTGCAAATAAGTTTCACAATTATGTCTTTAAACCATAACAGGTTATTCGGATGAAATTACAAGTGCCTTTCCACTCCAAGACCATTGTTTAAGCTCATCTGTTTGTGTTGCTTCCTCGTTCTCTTCTACAGTTTCCACTGTCTCCGCTTTCACCCAAGATATCTTTAAATCAATGCCCGTGCTTATCCAAACCCCTTTGGCTCGTCTTATCTCTTCAGACGCTAATTGATAGAGGGCGCCTAATCTCTCAATTACCTGCTCCCTCTCATCCCTCCATCTCAAATTAGCCGATTATCCATTTTCACTCCAAGAAAGATGCCGCCATGGCGCATAGACGTTCAGTTTCTCCTAACGTTAGATCGTTCTCGATCTCCTCCCATTCCTCATCTTTTCTTGTGAGTCATGAGATTTGTTTGCGGTTAGAAATATGAATATTAATGTTGCTATTTGTGCTGCTAAACTTGCTGATACACTATTAAAATAATTCTCATTGCATTCGACATTTCCCTGATAACTTGTCACAACGAGCTGTCAATCTTTCTTTGTGTTTTCTCCATTTTGCAAGATCTAGGTAGAAGATTTGTTTATAAATTAAACCACAATGTTTAATTTAAATTTAAATATCCAGAGGTATAGATTAAAGTGGCAAATAGTTATATTAATTATTAATCCCAGGAAAGTTTTGGAATAGGCTATTTTAGGAAATATTGGAAGAAATAAAGCGGGTTAATAATAAGGGAAAAATGGAACTGTAGGGTGTAAGGAGGAGACAGACAAATTTACAAATACAGGGAAATGAGATTTAATAAACAATGACGTATACGTGCAATTAGATACAAGCGGATGCAATTTAGTGGGGAGTCGTGCGATTTAGATTAGTTCCCTGTCAAAATGACGCCGAGAAAACATTCAGTAGTACAATGGTAATTTTAAAAATATTTCGACAGCTCCTGTCGTTTCGCAGGTACCGGAAATCGAACCCGGGACCGCTTTCACTAAAAGCGAACTCGCTACCTACTCGGCTATTCTGGTATTTATGGTAATAAAACATTAAAGTAGGGAAACAAAGGTTGAGGTTCTGAGGGTATGGGTCTCCTTGTTGGGGGTTAGTAATCATAGTATTGTTAAAAGTGCTTCGACAGCTTAGGTCATTTCGCACGTGGGCTCCCACCGGGAATCGAACCCGGGACCGCTTTCACCGAAGCCGAACGCGTTGCCCACTTGGCTATCCGGGAGCCCAATTTAGTAATCATATCAGGATGGAAACAAAAGATGTCTTCCTTAAAAAAAGAATGTTTAAGATACAGTACGATCTCCAATTATAGGCATAGTATATTTAGTCTCGTTTTTTAATCTCAAAGTTATTAAATAAATATCTCGCTAAATATTAGGCCAAACATTTCTTACTGCACATTTCTTTACTGCACTAACCAATCACTTGGCTGATAATGGAATTTCTTCTCAAAAGATTGCTTTCTTTCATAACATTCCTATTAGTTTCCTATTTTATCCTGATATTCGTGGTTCCTCTTCCCTCCTGAATCCTTTTGACCTTTACGCTAAGCTTTCTTTGCCATTCGTACGTCTCAAACATTTTTAAGTCGGATTTTTTTATTGTAGAGACTCGAGTTTGGAGTTGGACAAAAATTTGCGAGCGATCCCAAAGAAAGACAAGTTACATCACATTTTAGCATGTTTCATCTATATAATACGAAAATGTTTGTTTTATCACAGGTAGAACAAAATAGGTATATTAACGGAATTCTTTAGCTCTTATTAGGTCCACCCATTTCCGAGAAAAAGTTATTTTAGTAAATCGATGCTTTTAGGAATGTATCAAGGAATAAATCATAAACTTTTTATTTAATTAAAAAGGGCTATATATGTAATATTATTTCATTTTTCAACTGGAGCGATAAGTCTTGAGGAAAGCAATTTTAAAGGGAGCGGGATAGATGGTAGTACGCGGGATGAAACATGCTTTCTTGATGAAACTTTTTTCTCTGAGTTTCCTGCTCTGGATTATAATGAACTCAGAGCTTGATTGTTCATGACAAAAAGCCAACATTAGGCACTAAATAATCTTCTCCTTAGTGCCCATGTCTCTTTTTCTTGGGTAGCATTGCCTTTTGATTTATTCCCTTAGTGCATATCTATTCGTATGTGATTTAAAAAAACTAAAAATCATTTATTGCATCATTACCTGTTGCGTAAAATAATTCGTTTGAGTTTTTCTATGTAATGTAATTTTGGGTAGACGTTTTTTATTTGCATAAAAGTCGGTAAACGCATCTGCGATGGTTCTTACTGTCGATAAAGTACATAGATGAACCAAAGAAAAATAAAGTATAATCATTGTCTTATCAAGTTTGTCAGTAAATATTTTTCGAAAAGTATAGGTGGAGATAAATCTTTTTGAAACAACTAAGAATGTTTTCTTTACCTTTAATTTGGAATCAAGCCTTAGTATATTACTTTAAGTATAAAAAGTTTAAGTAGAAAAAGTGCAATTTGCAGATTTGTATGTCACGCGAATATGAGGGACGAGTATTTATTTTAAGCATGTATGATCCTTCTCTTTTTATTCAGTAACGTCGCATTTTGTCCTTACAAGAGAAATATCTCCGATAGAAATAGAAGGGAATGATCCGATAGATGGGAATATTTGTAATAATAAGACCCAATGACAGCACTACGAAAAAATTACTAAACCTAACAAATATCCCATGTGTTTACTTATTTATAACAGGAAAAGTTGACTTGCATGAGTAAGGGTTAGAAGTAGCGAGAAGAGTTACGTCGGCGAAAACCAATACGGAAATCACCTCTGAGGAAGGATGAAAATTTTGTTAATCCTTTAGATTGATTTAAAAATTCTTTTTCAATGACATTTTAGTGGCGTATGATCTGCTCGAAGTTTCATTTTAGTCCAGATGATGACGCTGGCCATTCTGGAAAGCTTTCTGAGCACAATTATAATTAAAGTTTTCAATCCTCTCTCTTTGATCTTCCTCTTTTAATAACGCCATCCTCTCAGTTTACTTTTTAATTAATGTGGAAAGCGTAATTAATGAATACCCAATCATAGAATGTCGGGGCTGGTAATGTATTCCCATTATGTTTTTCAATTTTCATTTTGGCTCGAAAAGAATTTTTCTCACTGATTCCTTAATTACGAACTGCTTTATTTAACATACCTTTAGCCGCAGTTCTCTTTCTGTTCGAGTCACCTGTCCCTCACTCTTTCGGAACGCCCACTAGAGTTACATATTTAGAATATTTTCTAAATGGAGTTGTCTTGAAGCATTTCACAAATGTCTGTTGTTGTCAAAAATAAATGTGCCCAAGTACGAGCGAAAATTGTGTCTTTCAAGCAAGACAAGGAGAGCTGCCCACTTAAAATAGCGGATGGTTTGTAAGCGACAATTGGCTTATTTGCAATTATTTGATTGGATGCATCATCGGTCTACTTCCAACATCTAGGATAACTTTTAGGTTTTTTCCATGATCTCTAGGTTTAAAGTTTAATATGTACGATTTTTGTGGTCGAATATTGGCTATTGGATAGTTGGAAGTGGTTATGAGCTGAATACATTTTATGGCATAAATATGTACTTATTTAGAATCATATACCCAAAGAAAGATAATTTACTGGGAATTCACTCAATGAACCGTGCTTGGAGAGCTTAAATAATTACGAAAAGGAATGTTAAAACTATTGCTTGGAAATTTGGATGAGTAAATAGATACTTATTTATTTATTTTAATCGCTGCAATTTGGAACTTACTATAAGTGGAAACCGAATCCATGGTCATGATTATTTTAGTATTACATCCCATTTTATAAACACAGAAATAACCTAATCCGTACAGTTACAATATCTTATTAAAAATGAAACAGAGAGGGTGAAAAGTTCTCTGTCTGATATTCACCCTAGTTGAGAGAATTATCCCTTAAAAACCTTCCGAATGTAGCTCTTCATACAATTTCACTCCCATGCATGATGTCCTTATTACTTTTAACAATACCTAATATCTATAATCACTTAATTTGCATGTTATAGATTTTTTTATTACATTTAATCCAAAGTTTCTTTAGAAATTTATACATTTTACTATTGTATATTGTATATCTCGATAAAATATACATCTTTTTCTAACCTCCTTTTTATTCTCAGACAAATGTGTGAAGATCTCTTCAGGCAAACTAGTCCACTTTTTAATACCTCTATTTATTAACAAATACTTTGCTAAATATATTCTTTATTTTTTCAGCTTAACATCTGCTTATGATTTCCTCAAGCAATATAAAACAATTCTTCTATTCTGTTTCTGAACTCATTCCAAGTATCACCTCCGTTTCTTACCTGAAGGTTGTCTACCATCCATCTACCATCGGAGGTTCCTCTCCGACCATCCGCCTTTTTTCTAATTTTTTCCAACCAAAAATTTCTAACGCTAATTCGGTTACGCTATCTTCTTTTTTATGTATTCGTAATACATATCTAGCAGTTTTTTGTTGAACTCTTTTATCTTTTTAATTGCAATTTATCTTGCGGATAAATTTACCGCTTATTCTAATAAAGAACCCACAATAACTTTATGTCCTAACTTTAGCTTTCCTACTACTTCCCTTAAAGATTAATAATGTTGATTTTTAAAGACTTTAGATAAGATTGTGTCTATGTGAGAACTCTATTCCAAACTTTTAGTTAGTATAATCCCTAAGTACCTATAGTTTTTCCTTTTGGGAGTTTATAATAATAATATTGTTTATTGCTTTCAACAAGAAACATATATATATATATACATAGAACAAATTATACAAGAAAGAACTGAAAGCTTTAGGATGTCTCTTAGGTTAACCTGAACTGAGACAACCATCATATACAAAATATGCATGCGTTGCGGAAAAAAAAACATTCTGAAAAAACAAACTTTTCTCTTCATTAAACTCATAGCTAATCTCTCTCTCTTTCCTCTTTGTGGTGCCTGCTATATGTATTCTTTCCTTCGCATTTACTTGCAATTCACTCAATAATGCTCACTTCTCAACAGCCTCAATGTCTTTTTTTAGCATTTTTCTATCGTTCTCACTATGTATCTCTCTTTAAATTATGCAGTTGTCTGTAAAATGTCTAATTTTTATTTTACATCCTTCGATAAGTAACTTATATTGAATAAGAAAAGTAAGTGACTGATCACAGGAAACAGCTGTCAGTAATATAATATTTGAGAGGAGATGCTTTAAACGCTTCCTATTCCTCCCTAGAAATCAGTACCTATTTCCACCTAGGATGGCGCACCAAACATTAAATAAATTCGCTGTACTGTTTACAATTACATCCCCGCCTCGTAAAGGTGGATATTCGGCACGTGAGAGTTCTGAGAAAAATTTGGCAGTATTCTGCTGCGGAACAGTGTTTACTTTTAATTACGGAGCAGGAGGGAAGGAGAGGGAGGTTGATTTACGTCCCGAGCTAGAGTTGAGCAGATTATCTGGTCGCTGTGATAGACGAATGCTCCGCTGCGAGATTTGCTTTCATCGTTCATATTGTGTTCCTCTGCAGGCCGACCGTAAATGACTTCGCTTGAGTTACGGCCAATTATTGTCTCTCTTGGTTCCGGTGTCGACGAGCGCTATTCAATTGTTTTTTTGTGAACGGGAAACGGGAAATGTGTAGAAGTAGTATCGCGAATGGACAAAATCAATTCCGAAATATTTGCGGAAATGTTCATTAAACGGTTGGTTAGGATTAGCTTTAAGTCTTTTTTTCTTTGCGACGGTGTAATTGTGAAACAAGAGTGGACAAAAAAGCTGGATAAACTTCAATTATGCGTCTACAACTCACCGTATGTCTATGTTACGAAAATGTCATAAACCGCGATATTATGCCGTATTTTGATGAATAGTCTTTCGGTACAGTAAAGGAAAATGTATTTTTCGTTTACTTCAGTTTATGTTTTTAATGGGTATAATGTTATGGACGCTACTGAGGAGTGGTGAATAAGAGCAAAGTACCTCACTCCTCATTTAGACTAGTGAGCCTCATTCCCATCAGCCACTCCAGAACTTCTGTTAGGTATTGGTGAAGGTGTGGTTTAAACAGGCTTTCGGAAAAATTTTGCAGAAAGTACCCATTTTTTCGGTTACTGATTAAACCATAATAATTAATGCCTAACTTATTAAAGCCTAACTAAAATACAACTTGATTTGCTTAATTTTTTTCGTGTGAATATGATTATTGTAGGTAATTTTAACCTAAATGTAATACTTTCTTACTCTCCGTGGTCATCAATGCTTATGATATAAGTGAATATAAGATACAACTATGTACTTATTACTTTCGTACTTCACTTAGACTTTATAACAGAATACCCAGAAGAAAAGAAATTTGTTTTGAGCAAATAGCTAGTAGATAATTTATGCCCTGTAGAACTTATTCTTTGAGTTTAGAACAATGAAGAAAGTCAAAATTCGGATACGGCAAACATTTCTGTTTTCTGTGCGACGCTAAATAGACGTTGAGAGCGACGCAATGCAGACCTTTACGATTCTTGATTATCCTAGTGACAGCTCCCCTTCCCTCGTTTTGACGCTTCAATTACATCAGAAGTCGGAGCGTAGGATATTTCCGAATTGCTCCTAAAGGATGTCACCAGTCTGCAATCAGAAGTCGGTCGAGAGGTTCTAACCTTAGCATCAGACGGTTTTGAAGACACTTTTCATTCAACTATTCATTCCGGTGTATTCTACATTACCATCCACCTAATTTTCGAACGTAAATGGAATTGAAATACATCATATTTTGATTATTTGTGTGTATAGCTACAATACTACCGTTATTTCTTTTAATTCTTTCCAAAAAATGAGTATAACAATTATAAATACACACGGTGTCTATTAAGCTTGTATGTAATTGAAATAGTTTTGAGTATAAGTGATTGGGGCTCCCAGATAGCCCAGTGGGCAACGCGTTCGACTTTGGAGAAAGCGGTCCCGGGTTCGATTCCCGGTGGGGGCTCACATGCTAAATGACCTTAGCTGTCGAAGCACTTTTAACAATACTACTACCACTATACGTGATTGAAAAAATCTGAGAATTTGCTATAAATCCTTCCATATCTAATTCTTACTTTCTTTAACTTTTGTTTTTGGAACTTTCGTGATTATACTAGTGACAATTCCCCTTCCCTCATATTGACGCCTCAATTACATCAGAAGACGGAGCGTACGATATTTCCGAATTGCTCCTAAGCGCTGTCTCCATTCTGAAATCAAAAGTCGGTCGAGAGGTTCTAAAATAAGTATTTCTTATCTTCCTAGATAAAAAAATACTTATTTTTAAGAACCATTGTTAACCATTTGCTTCACCAGGAAAGAAAGTGACTAGTAGAATCTGATGTTTTAAATTCTGTCGTCCACTTGGATATGGAATTTGTCAGTGGTGCTACTTCCTTGAACTGGGTTCTAAACCGTCCTTGCTCAGCAGCAGTTGATTTTGGTTCAGTAAACCAAATAATTCAGTATACCTTCTTTTCGACGAAATCCATGTATCGAGAGTAATCGAAAAAAAGTAAGATTGCTAAAATTACACTCCGTGTGCTGGTATTAAAACAGGAAAATTTTTGTCGGCTAAGATCACGGGGTCATTCTTTCACCTGAAAATAACTCATCATTGGGAAATCGAACAGCTCGACTAAAAATCATTCCATCTCCACAAGAAATGTTTCCTAGAATTTGCTCTATTACATATTACTATTATATATTATATTAANGGTTATTTAATCCTTCCATTGAAGTATTGGATTTAGAAGATCAAAGACCAGGGTTTAATGAACAAGAAATATAGATTTTAAGCGGTATATGCATGGAAAACTAATAAATTATTATTTACATTATTAAATGCCGTTCTCACGTCACTGTCTATAACTACTTCTCGAAAATCTCGTAGAATCCCATATCACTCTCTCTAAGGATATTAAAGCCGATTTCTGAGATACTGAGTCGATGGTTTGAATAAAGAAAACGGATTCCTGAGATGAGATTGAGGATTATATTAGATCGAATCTCTTCAATCCTGAAACTTAAGATAATATCTTTTACATTAAGCCATCACTGTTATCTTTATTTATTATCTTAAGTTAGTATCTCGCGCTTCGATTGATACATGACTTATTCTTACTTTGAGGTCTGTTTTATCCGCTACATCCTCTTAACTTCTCTTTTCGAACTCCAAATGTTCTCGAACGTACTTTCTTTTCCATTTCCCTGATAACTTCAAATTTCCATCGATCATGAGTCGGGTGTCCATCTTCCCAAATCATATCCTGTCAACTTCATTTCCCTCCACATGTCATTCAGATACAATTTTCTGTTCGCTCCATCATATCTTAAGTTCTCTGTTTCCTAAATCCTGCCCCATGTCTTCAACAGTAAGCAAGTTGACGGACCAATGCAAACAAACTTTTTCAAAAGAACATTTTTACTCTCGCTATTAATGTAATTCGATGTAAAATACTTTTATGGCTTTTGGACCTATTTCTGAGTGTATAAAGGTAAGATATATTGTATGTGCTCTGCGGAACTACGTTTAATTGTTATCTAAAATTACTTCTTTTTGAGGTATTGATTAAGTATTATAGAGCTAACCCAATGAGTAATTGTATATCCATTAGATATTTTCCGCCTCCCATTTCTTACGTATGAATAACTTTGATACTGTCCATGTCCCACACTTATTCCACGGATTCTCCATTTCATAGTGACGTTTCTTCGCAGCACTTTCAGCAAAAATCGAGATCATGTTTTCTCAATCCATAATTATGTTCCCAACATAATCGTTCAATCTTTTCTTAAAATAATTCTCAAGTAATTTATTCTAGTTTGAGGTGAGTAAACGTGTGCGTTTTAAAGCACATTATAGGTAGATGCGATAAAAATTTAGAGAAAGATGTTCTTTCACCTAAGTCAGGCCCCATCTGGGATATTCGGCGAGTATATGGGATCCAGCGGATGAATCGTGCCCGAAAACACGAAAAAGTGCAGCTCAAGCCTATCGCCTTTGTTATAATTTGTTAAAAAACGCTACGATAAAAAGCAAACGTTACGAATATGCTCTCAGATGCAGGTTAGGAATCCATAAAGGAAAGGAGATTAGAAGCTAGGCGCTGCGATAGCTTGAAAAATTACGAGAAAGTGCATTTGCGGAAGTCGTAATCGGTATCATGTATCTACTTCGGCTACTTTGGCCGATGCGAAAATGAGCGTAAAATAAGAGAAATAGATGCGAGGGCAATTCGTCTTAGGAACTCATTCTTTCTGTGAACGGTAAAATAGCATAACAACAGTAAGAAAAAACGAACGCTAGGTGTTTGCATACATTGCCACACGCCGAAAGGCGGCTTGCTGGGTATTTATGTAGACGTACATCAGTAAAGCGAAGCGAAAATCGAGTAATCTTATTTCCACTACCGACTGCGATGTTCTAATGCTGTTATGAAAGGTTTAAGAAAAAATTGACTTTTCATTTCTATATTTTTTATAATTTTATTCTCGCATTGATGAGAATCGGCTGTCCATTAGTCACTGTAATTTCTGCCTCTTTTGTGTATTAATATGTACATTTTCTGGTTTCCCAAAATGGATTAATATATGCTTTCTATAACACCCATTATTTTATTTTTCAACTCCATTTCCATCAATATAAATGATTAAAAAGATTCTTTTCCAGTTCCTTTGCTTTCGATCAATTCATTGAAAGCCGTAGCTGTTCAGCCTGTTCCAATACACCTGGTTCAGAGTCATCTTCGATGACCTCGTTTCAAAGTCCAAATTTTGGTGGCTGTTCTTGCGAAAATTTTCCATTTTATCTTTTGAAACTTCGGTCGTATCTTTTAAGTACGAGATTTCTTTATTTCTGTATTTTTTCTCGATTTCTTAAATTTTGATACGGTAGATTCTCGTATGCTTTATCCCTATAAGCATATCACAAAGTTTATTTGGCCGACCAAACACATCCAATTCAAAGGATGCGATGTGGAAAAGAAGCTGAACACCTTAGCTACGATGATGGAAAGGTTTTTGAGAGTACGTTCATTTTTGAATTCTTTATGGCCATTGGAGCCGTATTTTCCGAATAGCCTTCGTATTCTGTGATTGGCAATCACGAGAGTTTATGCCACTATATGCCTCTATAAACCTATCCAACTACAAAGCCTCTCTTTCACCATAGCTGTGTGACTTTCTTTATTGTGGTGAATGATTTTAAAAAGCTCTCCATTATCAATTTCCAGTCAGATAGCAGAGGAAATCGGTTATTAAGTTACATTTTCAGTTCGACTGAATATTACTATATTTCATTAGAATTAAAATATTAGTTTGAATGTACAGGCTGTTTACAAAGTCATCATCCGATTTCAATACGCTGTATTTTAATGAAATAATAATGTACAAACAAAATTCCAAATTAAAAACACTTAAGGTAGATCTTTAAAGTTTTCTTAAGATTTTTACAAATGTTCAATGTGTCCCACTCCGGTCACATGGCACACATCAACACGATAGTCGAATTCCTGCCACACTGAAGTTAGAATGTCATGTGTGAACATGACGGTTTGAGGTGTGAATTGGTGGAGATCCTTCATAATCTCAGAGAAAGAAAAACTCACTTTGTAGAGTCCACAGAATAAATTATATAATATTATTATTATTATATGAGGTAGCCGAAGCTGAAGTTCCGAACATCGCACAGTTGTAACAGACTTGCACTCATGAACACGAAAAGGCTTTCTGTTGTGGGGTCGACATCTTGAATAACAATGACGTGACTGGAGCCTCACGCGAATAATAGAGGGCTCTACCGGCAACGCAAAACTTGAGAACCTCTTTTTTGAAATAGTAGGTGGTTCATTCAAATGCCATAAACCGTTTTTGTAATACGAGTTTTTGAAATCGGATGAAGACTTTGTAAACACCCTGTAATATATAATTTAATAGGAAATCATTCGAAACATTCGTAATGTAGCGATATTGAACCAGAGGTATTCCCTCCCATTAAACAAGATTATAATCCTAAATCTATAGATCTAATCTTTTATCAACAATCAGTATTGTGTTTTCCATAGGTACCTGTTTCCCTTTTTATATATGCTTAATAATTAATAGTCACATTTCCATCTGATTTTTCAGGTAAAACCTTCATCACCAATAACTATAATGTTAATGCAATTATTTTAATATTCTATCAAATTGAAAAAATTCAACTGAAGTTAGTGTTTTTTAATATTATTAATATTTGTTATTTTTGTAGATGCTTTTATCCTTATCAATTTTGTAAGTTTTGTTGTTCAGTTCTCTTGACCCAACTTCTTATTATTTGTTTTTACATCCAATTTGAAGGTCGCGCGCTGTTATTTGAATTTTTTAAACAGAAAAATACGAAACGAAAAAACCGATGGAGAATATTTGCTGGGATTCGAACCTAGATTTCCTGAACTAAAATTCAATTGAGCTACCACGAACAATAGGAACAGATACTCATCGCTTATATAAACAAATAAGTTTATTTTTTCACTCCAACCACTGTTGGTGCTAAAATGTTACAGAATTTTACATTATTTAAACGCATGGTGGTCTTAAACTGATGTTTGAATGATCCTTCTTTTTAAAGTATAGAATGAGTTGTACGGAAGATTGTAAAGGAGTATTCATCATTCAGGATACTTTTGAGTATTGCATTCCAAATGTAGTTTACAAGGCCAATCTAGTTGGCAATTCTCGCTATCGACGAAGTACAATTTCATCGGAGAAGGAATTCGCTTCATTGGGAGAGGATTTCGTTCCGTACTCATCCCCACCAAATTGGGAGAGACCAAAAGGGCAAACAAACACGAAGGGACCCTTTAACTTGCCTCAAATGCCACTCAACCTCCCCTCTCACTAAATACCTCTCCATCTCTTATTCACTCTCCAGCAGCTTTCTCTCTCTTCTCCCATTTCCTTCTCTTCCACGTTCTTTCCCTTTACTTGAGCAACTACATCCGCGGGAGCGGAGTATAAGTCGAAACTTCTCCCCTGGGTGTTTAGAAGCCATATGAAATGTTCACATGCCTGTTTTAGATTTCCACTAATTGCTCGCTCAAAAGAATATTTTTGAGTGATTGGTTGCTTTTGGTACTTATGTAGCTTCCTTCTCATTGCTCCATCAATAAAGCTTGAGTTACAGAGAGGCCTGAATTATCAGTGAGCAGAACTTACCTTTCATTATTTGTTTTAATCAAAGCATTACGAAATAAATTTTGAGGTATTCAGTTATTATTATTATCGTAAATAGTCCGGAGACCCGGAAATAACTTTGAGAATAGTACCCGATATTTAATTAATGTGTTTGGTAGGGTTATTGCCATCGCTAATGAGTTTAAATTGACGCCTTTAAAAGCACTAAACGAAAAGAAACGTCACATATTTAAAGAGTGAATGTTCTCATGGAATAGTTGAAAGTTCTCAAGCTTTGTTTCAAGTACCCTTGAATTGTCTATTTTAAGGGGCTAAAGAGATGGATGACTTAGTTTACTTAATTGAACCTCTTTTTTCAAGTAACAAATCACACTAATAAATATATGCTGCCCTCAGGTTACTACAGTATGTATGTTTTAGAATATTTTACTACGATAAATATGGAGTTCCAACTATTTACAGCGATATCGTGTTCAACCTGTCTCTTTAAACCATAATTGCGATCAAAATGGAGATGTAAAAGTCTTTCTAGTTAAATTCACATTCGATACCAATAATTCAACAGCGACCGACAACGTTATTACGGCTTTATTGAAATTGAAATAGTTTACCATTCTTTTCTCGACCCGCGTTTTTTATTTTCAATTTACATACACGTTCTACTTATCTTTAATATACTCATGTCTTGAAGCTAATTCTACTGAATAGTCAACATATTTCGGCAGTAATATCTCGAACTATGCGGTAGACCCCTCAAAGATCGAAAGGTTTAACACAATCCAACAGTTGAGATTATATACTCTGGATACATCTAAGTTTGATAACTGAAATTAAAGAAAAGAATAACATGTTAAGAATATTTTTAGCTAAACGTTATAACATTTACCTTTTGGTATATTGAGGTAGTCAATTTAGTCAGTTTTCAAAATCATGGAGAAAAGGTAAATGCAGTGGTTCATTTGCAACATTACTTTGATCCTACTAGAATTTTCAAGTCTATTGCTATTTGATATTTACGAGACCAAGATTGAAGTATCCCTTGATAACCTACAAACGAATAATGAGTAGGGAAAATTGCGAGATTCATGAACTTGTTCTATGGCGGAGAAGGGCTAAAGAGCAAAAAGATGGAGGTAGAGAGGTGTAAGAAGGGGGAGATCTCTTTTAAATCTTGTCTAAAGTTCTTGTGAATACGGAGACGTTTCTAATCGCGACTGACGTGAGAGTCGGATTTAGGGCAAAATGCTGTGGGAAGTTTGTGGAAGTATAAAAGGAAAAGCAAAAGGAAGAGACGGCTTGCGGTCTCTCTAATTGGAGGATCCCAAGGCTCCTGCTCTCCCTTTATGTTGTATACTAAAATTTAAGTTTAATAAGATTTTCTATTAAAAGAAATAAAGGAAAAATATACAGCGAGTGACGGAGAAAATTAGAATTAAACTATTAGGCAAAATGTAAGGAAATGTAAGCTTTGGAAAAATGTTGAGGTACTGCTAAAATTTAAATAAAGAATAAAGTGAAAAGAAACATTAAAACTACAAGAATGAGAGAAACCTTAGGCGTATTCAAAGAAGGGAGGCAGAGAATTTAATGGGCAGGTAATTATAGAACAAATCAAATAACTCTTCAAAATGGCTTGAAAACAAGAAAGAGGAAAACTAAAAGGAACCGGCAGCATATAAAAGATACTCAAAGTAGAATAATTGTTATAGTTCCCTGCTTTTAGATAGAAATGCCATAAATGTAAGAACGATAGCGTCTTCAATTTCTAAATTTTTTGTGTTTAATTATTATGTAAAATGGGGATTTTAATCCTCACAATTTTCAAACGAAGTTTCTCTTATCTCCATCAGAAGTTCTTAATTTTAAAGGAAAATTAATTCACTAGGAGTTAGCTAAATTTTATTAAAGTTACTAGGAAATTAATTAGTTTTGGTAGCCTTGTAGCATATGGAACATCGGTTCATATCAGAGGCAATGTCCTGATAACTGAAGGAAATCTGTTGTGAGACTAATATGAAGTTGTTAGAGTAAAATATTTAATTATTGAATTAATATCAAAAAGCTCTGAAATGAAATCCTAGTATGAAGCCGAAAAAATGGTGAAGCTGCAGTTAATGAAATCATTATTGTTGGAAAAGTAAGCTTCCTGTTCAATTTCCTCGAAACATTTAAATTTAACGTCAAATGCTAAATTTATGTTCATTTTTAAGGAATAGAAATCTATGATCTTATTAACATACTAAAGTTCACAGATATTATAAGTGCTCTTCCGATACTGCGGCGAGCTTATTAATCTCCATATACGAAATTTTAGGAAATGTTAAAAATCAATGTAGAATAAGAAAATGCAAAAGAACCAACTGAACAAATACAATTAACCTATAAAAGTAGTATATAAAAAGCAAACATAGGAAAAGATTTAACTTTTACATCTAAGAAGCGACTAAATTATTTCCAATTTTTCTCAATCGTGGCTTATTAAAAACATTTGCTAGTGAGGCTTAAATAGCTATTATTAAAACGTCTACATGAATATGAATTCGTTAACAGGATGAATATATGAATCTAAATAATTCTTTTTTATTTTTATTAATCTGGATACATTTCCTGGTGTGGTTTAAACTTTAAGTAGTCTAATTAATAAATATAAGATTTAATAGAGAACTAAGGAAAAACAGCTCGTTCCAGAAAGGAAAATAAAGCGTAATACTGCAATGCTCCGCATTCCACTCCCTTACAGGAAACATATGGATGAGAAAAGTATTTTATTTTGATATATATTCTATTAATTCGAGAAAAGTCCATTCGAACCATGGAAAAGCAAGAAAAGTTAAAATCGGCGAAAACTTTACCACTGCTGAATTCGGATTAATTAACATCCCGCTGTACATCATCCTCAAAGGGCAGGGAAAATATGTTCGTGAGAAACTCTAGCAGAAAAGGCGATTCGAGAGAAAGCTCAAGAAATTAGAAATATGGAGAAAGAGGATAATAGCAGGGAGAACGAGGAAAAAGGGGAGATAAAGGGAGGGTAGGGAGGATAAACTGCGCGGATGAGTCAAGAGGTAAGAGGCCATTCCGACGAGGAGCAAAGTAAATTACGCGAAGTGGCATAGCGTAAGAGCGGATTATGAGAGACGACAAAGGAGAAGAAAGATGAAGTGGAGGCGAAAAAGAAAAGGAGAGAAAGAAGGGAATTAGCGGAAAGTGGAATCTGCTTGCTCCAGAGAACCCTTTAAAGGGCGTGCGGAATGGACGGCGTTGAACTAATTTATGCGGCGGCAATGCATTTAAATTGGAAGAAGCCATTGCGAGGGAATGCGTGGATCTCTTCCGCTCCCTCCCGCACCCCGCTCCCTTTCCTCTCTTCGGGATGTGTTTACGGCTGGGAAGTGCTTCGCCCTAAGCGGCCGTCGCCTCGAGGCCAATCAAACCTGCTTCCTAAGCCCACGATTTATATTAATGTTCTCCGGACTTATGATTCCGTCGATTAACACTCTCGAGGCAATCGCTGCGTGAATATCGAAGAATGATCACTCGATTCCGCTGCGAGATGCGCACCGAGCCATGTTTCCAAACGGGTTTGAGAACTTTCCCTTTGAAAGTGATTAGATGGAATTTCAAACGACTAGGGATTCTCAACTCTCGAAATTTGAAATAGAGGATCAAATCTGAGGAACCTGAATTCCGATTATTCGCCCATTTCCGTCTAGTAGAATAACACCATAGTTCGCACGTTATCAATTTTTTTTCGTTGATTTCGTTCATAGCAAAACATGAATTGATATGAAATATATCATCAAACATTTTATTTGAAAGTCATAAAGATTGTTTACTTTTACAAACCCACTCTATTACGGTTTCGATGAAAAAGTTTCCAAAAATGACGCTAAATATTTATTAATACCATATGCTTTATAATTCATTCTTGCACAGGAGCTGGGATATTTTATCTCTGGTTAAGATACAATTTTTATAAATAAAATTGTCTTAGATTCTTATAATCAAAACATATTTGATCAAATAATATTTGCAGCATTAGAGTACAGCATTAGATTCCGAGCCATGTCCCTCCTTCCAGAGTCCTTTCTGGCGCCCTAACACATCATCCCACTTCCCCTTAAGAACAATAAAATATCTTATGGAACTTACGAAGTTTTTTTTACTCAGTAAATAAATGAGAAAATTGGCCTTACAGCCATCATCAGGTACAATCCATAGAATCTAAGAGATGTTCTTGGTGTAATTTGCTTTAATTTGCGGTTTATTTGTCACCAAATTTGCACCATTCATTTTGTTTAGGAAAGAACGAAAATTAATAGTGATTCCGCACGAGCGGGGTGATATCATATTATAATCCACAAGGTATCTAATGGGTAGAATGGTGGTAATAAAATCCCTTACAAGGCACTTACAGGCGGTTAGTGACATATTTTAGATACGACACAAACCAATCATTTTGTAACGAAAATTCGACAGCATTAGTTTCCAATTTCGCGAAGCAGTTTGTTGAAAGGACTTCAGTCTATTCCATTGCACGAAAGGAATACATATGTGTATATTGCGAGCTCTCGGCTCTTATAATCGAGGTTGATTCTTAACGAAAAGTACCGATAAAACCAAAATTCCGGTTATAAAACATAAAACCTGCGAGTGTGAGAAAATGTAATGAAATAACACCTTAGTCAATTTAGATAGTAAGAAAATTTCGAAGCGAAGGAAAACTATGACAGTACCTTCTTTCGCCCTTTATTCATGTCCTCCGGACCAAAACAATTAAAAATATCGGAAAGTAATATTTTTCCTGAGTTATGCTATTGATTGTCCTCCAAATTGGACACGACACGCAGTAATTGATTATTTTCCAAAATATAGATGATTAGGATGGTCATTTGCTTGCGATAATTAATTTTTTCCTTTCTTTTCATTAGAAATTTTAATTTAGCATTCAGTTGTTTTAAATTATATCAGAAAATTCAATCAGAGCATCAACTGTATCACATCCAGAGCACTCGTTTCTGATGTTTGAGCTGGTGGGGAAAATGTAGTCATGCATCTATTCCATTCCATAGCATTTTGATTAATATTACGTTTTTAGATTGCAATTACGATCTCGTATTTATGTAGAGAGTGGTGTCAGTGGATGTTAATTACATATAAATCATTTCTATCAAAATATTTCCTCTCCATTCCTATTGTGTACAAGCAAGCTTGTCCTAACAAACAGAAATGTGATCTACATCGACAGATGTTTATTCCCAGATTGCCGCCTCTCGGCAGTAGCCGAAAGTTCTACATTGTAACAAGGGGTGCATACACCGCGCAATATATTTACCTCGTCGTTTCTTATCGCATATCATACTGTCGCATCGCTTAGTTTCAAAAGAACGTTTTTATAAATTTTCATGTAAATATCTAAATGTTTACTCTCAAGACGTATTTTGTAAATATTTTTTATTTAGTTAGTAGTAAACACCCCCGTCAAGCATGACGTAACTTAATCCAAGAAATGCAACAAAATCCGAGAAAATATTCACGACAGATATTAGTTTGGTGGTAGTGGTATTGTTAAAAGTACTTCGACAGCTTAGATCATTTCGCGCATGGTCTCCCACCGGGAATCGCACCCGGGACCGCTTTCACCGAAGTCGCACGCGTTGCTCACTTGGCTATCCGGAAGCCCAGGTATTAGTTTATATTTATAAATTTAATGGAGGAGACAACCTCTGCAATTCATGAAAACGTACTTAACATCTCATATGGAAACCTCTAATCGGCTCATAAACGTACTTTCCTTCACTTATGGAAACGTATAATGGGCTCCTGGGTTCGAACCAGAGCCTTATCAGAGATGTGAATAGTTTTTCTGAGGGTTTCAGCATCGTAGAAACACAATGCAGTTTTTTTCAGATCTCCAAATCAAACCGTTTCTGAGATAGGGGGACGTACAGTCGGACAGGCCTTTGCTTTTTACATATATGAGTTTTAATTGTACTTTAGTTATTACTTTTATGCATAGCTACAGTATTTTCAATATATTTTCTGTTATCTGAATAATAATTACCAAGGAAAACTAACAATCCGTGCGGGTTTCCGTCATGAACTTAATTATTATAAAGCCAAGATAATGTTCTTACATTACTGAACCTTTCAATTTATATTATGTACTAATGAATTTTTTTAATAATGATAACTCCATACTTTGAATAAACATCCTTTCTTGTTAATTAAAGTGGGAATCACTCAGTCGACCCTTAGTGTTCTTTCACTCCTCGTTGATCATCCGCCCAGCCGACGCTGTTGTACTTACAATTGTTGTTAGAGCTAACGGAGAGGTGTTGCTTACTTATGACTTACGTAGAAGTTAGATTCATTTCAGTGATTCACTGTATGAGTAAAATGGCAATTTTTTAGATGTTATTCTTAATTTAGCGAAAAATACTCCTGTGAATTTGGACCGATAAGTTGCGTAGTTAATTAGAGAATTTTATTTCATTCATATTTCCTATAAATTAATGAAAAGTTTACCCTCCATTTTGAGCTTAAGGAATTTGGGTTGTTAACTTAGGATAAGGGTGAGAAAGAGCGTGTTGTTAGCGGGAGATGTCGTGTGGTGAATGAGAGAGAGTGAGCGAGGAAAACGAAGGGATTTGCGTGGGAGCGAGCAGGAGAATGCAAAATGAAGGTGGCGACAACGGGGCTCCAAAGAGGGAGTTGCTAAGGGTGGAATGCTTAGGAAATGAGGGGTGGCATACTCTGATTGAATTATTTTGAAATTGTTTTTTAAGTACTAGATATACTTCATTATATTAGTGATTCATTTTTATTGTTTAACTTTGTAATATAATGCCCATTGGTTGGTTCATACTCAGGGGTTGTAAGCAGGATAAAGTCCTTAATTGATGCTATAATCCACAAGTTTGCCCTTTATTTTGTCCTTTCAATATCTGCGATGAACAATACCGTTTTCCAAAATTTGCCGTAAAGTTAGTTTACCAATATCCAAGAACCTTCCAAATTACAGAAAGTATTGTTTTGCATTCCATAAAATCAAAGATTATCATTGGACCTGAAGTTATTACTCTACCCAAACCTAAAATCATTTACGAATTATTATGATATCAGAGTTTAATCCTCTGTAAGAATGGCTGCTATTTTCTCCTCGCCAAACCACCACTCCTTATTTAATCCTTCGCTGAAATTAACATTTCTCATGTTCCTATTCTCTTATCCCTACTTATCATAATTCTCCTTTACCGAATTTATCCCTTCCTCTTTGACCATGAAACCAACTCAAATCGCATACTTATCTCTTCTTCGGACAAAACCAAGACCTCCCTCCTTTGGAAGCCTTCTCAGTTGGGATTACGGGAGAAGAACGGAGTGAGGACAGGAGTCGGCTGACACCTTTGCCACCTTCATCCCTCTCTGCCATACCCTCATCCCCCAATTGCTCATCCTTGCCCCTCTCGTTCCCTTCTCATTAGGAAAACCAAAATAAACTGGTTTTCATCTACTGGGGTAGTATAGTAATCATTATATAAATACCGAGTTGGTAGATTAAAACATTCTATGAATTCCTACAAATATTTCATGAGCATATAAATCGTAATGTAATTATATATTCTCAGGAGCGTAACCAAGGGGGTGGTTTTGGGGGTTCAATCCCCCCCCCACGAGAACAGAACCAACAATAAACTAAAGTATGCGAGAGGATGGCCTATCGCAATTATGTCATACAAACCCCGCCGGAGATTCGGAGGCTATACATGCTAAATAAATGCTTCTATTTTCATTAGAATTTGGGCGGAAGCATTCCCGCCCCTTCATTGTACGCAATGCAGTGTATACTCCATGGCTTTAAACACCACCCATGGACAAATCCTGGCTATACCCCTTTACATATTACATTATTTTAGTATCAGATACAAAGACATTTAATGTATATAGGCTTAGGTGCATCATATTTTAGCGATTTAACTGAAACTTTTCTATCAAATGAAGTAGACACGCCCTTAAAAATATTTCATTTAAACAGGTCAAGCAATCTGGGGTTAATTTATTTCGATTTTAGATATTTTTCGAAGTGTAGCGTTTTCAGATTGTAGCATTATGTTCACAATCTTCATTATCGCATCTCTGATGAACTATTTATCATCCTTTTAGAAATCATCATTAGAAATTTTTTCTCTACAGGACATCCAATGAGGATTTCAGTAATTATTACTCACCATCAGTCAAATGACACGAGTAATCAGAAAACTGAGATTTATTACATTTCTTCAGCCGTTATGCTGGTAGCCAAAATATATCTATCTATCCCGTACCAAAATAAACTATAAATATTTCATTCATCAGTATGACGTTGCTGGACCAATGGTCGGAGAAGACACTGATTCGAACCGGTTTGACTTTGCCAGTAGCTAAACCGGAACAGAACCGAAATTTTGTTTCTTCATTTAACCGGAGCGATTGCTATTACGAGAACCCTTCTCGATGTTCGAAATTTCTAAATCATCCCAGGGATTTTTACTCCATTCCATTTTTCTCTCTCTCTGGAGTCGCTTCCCCCCCCCCTATCCCCCTATTCCCCTTCACCCCTTTCTCCCTCACACCCCTCCGCAGGACAATCTCACGAGAAGGGGACTTTGGGAGCGGTTCCCAAGGATTAAGATAATGAGCGAGAGGACTCCCTCTCTTTACTCACTTATCTCTACGTTTCTTCCCTGCGTCAACCGCTTCTCTCTCAGCTGCACATTTTTCATCTTTAAGCTTATCATTTCGCTATCATCCTTTTCTTTTCTCTTTCCATCCTTATATTTATGTACCCCTCCAAGTATTCCTACACGTCACTGGAATTCATTTTGTCCCTCAGTGAATAAAGTTGCGGAAAAGTAGTAAGCAATGTGAAATTATGAATGAACCTTATTACTGGTTTGGTTTCATTTTGCTCTTTTGTGATTGAAATGAACGAAAAGTGTTTTTAATGGGGTCATTGTGTTACACTTTCATTTCTTCATGTAATTGTCAGAATCCATTTCGCTCTAAACATCTGAATTATCACTGCATACGTAAATGTGCGGCAATTAACGAAATCGTTCAGAAGCAGAATCCGAGAAACAGGAACAATCTTCACCCCCGAAAAGTTTGTTAACTGGAATATTTGTCAGCTTTCAATGTATTTTCTATTCAGTTTCGTTCAAGTGAAAGCTAATAATTTAAAAATTAGTATAAAAACGTGAGTATTGTATGATTAAATCGATTGGTAAGGTTTTCTAAACGATTTCTATACGAAATCAGGGTTTGGATGCAATAATTTTGCGAAATTAAAAACTACTTCATGCCGTTATTCCTCTTGAGCTTCATTTGAGAAATTTCTGTATGTAGGCGACTTAAATTCCGAAGTTGTATATTACACTATTCCATGTACAGTTTTACTCTATGGTATCTTTATGTTAAGATATAGACAATCATAGTGATAATAGAAAATGTTAATGAAACATGTCATGGTAATGATGAGGTCTCTACTGTGTCAATACAGCACATTTTCAGAACCCAACATATTTAATTCAGTGGGACATCTTCCATTTCGCGTTATATTGATATTCCTTGGTTTGAGGGAATAATATTACTTTCAGACATTTTATGGCACAGCGAATTTCGGCTTTCTCTTGGACTCCAATGCAAATATCTCGAAAAGTGCGACGTCAGATTCTTGGGTATCCAAGGTTATCAATGCTGTCTTTTTCTACGATATATTGAGTCCAAAGGCCAAATTCGTCCCAGTTATTGAGGAAGAATAGAAATTGATTTCGGAATTTCGTAATGGTTCTAGCGTTATTTGATTCAAGGTATTATTAATGAATCTTCGTTATGAATCTTAATGCGCTTAGGGAATATATACTTTCCGATGTTCTTTGGAGGTTGTCCTTTTATTCATAATCGATGTAAATCGATTTCACCGTAGTGAAACTGGTGTAAGGGATATTCTGCCATGCCTGCTGCCTGAATGTGATTTAACGCTTTACTGAGAACGTCGCGATTCGAGCAGGTCAGTCTCGTTTTCTTCTACTGAGCTCAGACATTCGGATCCGAATGCTTACCTTGGACTCTTTATTTTAATCATCGAACCGTATTCTCTCTCCGAAGAGGACAATGTCATCAATTACGCCATCTGAGCGCTTTCTTGATGCTACAGCGGAAAATTTCCTCCTCCGCCAACCAATGCAGTTCCTCTTTTTTACGGGAATTAATCGAAAAATGAATGTTCCCCGCAGAACGATTATAAATTACTTGTAATTTTTTTTGCGAATAATGACCACTATTCTATTGTGACTAGAGACTACCTATGGGTAGAACTATCAACGGAACACACCTTCAAAATTATGACTATGTAATCCAAAACTCTTCCATTCGATATTTTTCTAAAAAGATATAATTTCCAAAAGTTCGCAATTCACGTTAAGTTAAAAAGAAAAAATAAATAAAATAGTTCTTTCTTAGAAGTCCATAGTAAAAGCTAAATTTATTTATAAAAATAGTCAAAATTATGCCGAATTCGAATAGAATTTGATGGATTAATGAAAACATAAAAATATGAATTCTCATTCCTGAAAACCGATCTATGAGATTGCCTTTCTCATTATAAGCCTGTTTTTAATCTCTTGCTTTCTTTCCATGCTATTATACTCTAAGCGTAAATTAAGTATTTTTGTAAACAAATTATTTTTTTATCAATATTAATAATATATAAATATATGCTTTTAATTCTTTTATATGACGAAAATTCTCCTCATCTCTTATAACCTAATTTGACTTCAGTGACATTCTGTCTAAGGGGACGACATTTGAATGCTCCTGTGGGTGGTCAATTAAGACAGGTGTTGCTGTATATGGCAACATGGGCAAAATAAATTTTAATAGCGGGATGTATTTTAGATTACCATATCTTGAATTAGTGAGGTAAAAACGTGGCATATTGCTACATCAAAACATGTTTGCCTTATGGCACATTGCCTCATCGTTGTTATTAGAACACTGACCTCAGCTGATAAATCTGATTGTTCTACCGTTTCCCATTGAAAAACTTTCTTACATTTTTTTACAATCCAATCTCCTTCCCTAGAGAGTGCTTCCTTTGTTCCTTTCTTTCGTTCTTTCCACAGAGAGCAGCATTTTGGGAAAACCTCTCCTCACTACGGATTCTTCTTTTCCGCAGACAAGTGTACCAAGATCCTGAAAAGGGTTTCGTCTAACTCCCGTGCAATCCTTTCCTCCCCCTTCGTTTTCCTTGCGGATAAATGGAATTGCGTTCTTCATTTGTTCTTTTTGTCGCTCTCGTAGCAATTTGCTCTTGGCTCCTGCGGTTTTCTGCCTAGGCGATATTCAGCGCTGTCTTCACCTCAGAAGAGACTTTGATTCAGACTCAGCTGATAACCATCTCCTTTTACCCTATTCTTTCTCTCCTCTTCTATTCACTTTTCTTCCACAGTACTTCGCATTATTTTTGATTTGCTTACTAATACTTTCCAACAGTTTGCCAGGCGTCTATAATATGATAATGAGAAATAAAAATCTCAGATTTTTATGGAATGTCGGAGATCTTCCGAAGCTTCTTCTAAATTGCCTCCCTTATCTGATTCATTTTGAGCGATAATCTCATTTAGCTTGATGACATTTTAAAAGAGACTAAATCTTCTTGGGAATAAGTTCCAAACTGCTGCGTCGGAGGATTTGTTAAGATACTTATGAACGAAATTAATTTTGTAGCGCTTAAATTTAGAAGTATCGAATGGTAATTTGAGTAAAACTATTTTTCAAATTTAAATATGTTTATTGACGTTTATGAAATTCTTCATAGGTACTACGTTTAATCTACATGGTTGATGTTACCATTCTCTTAATACGACTGCTTCTTGTGTGAGTAAATCAAAGCCATTACAGGTTTCTTCACATAAATCAATCTGTGTATTAAATGATGGAAAGCGGCATGTTTTTGACTGACTGGGTGAAAGGAATTATTATGAATAAAGTTTAGACTGGCTATGGGTTTTCTATAAATATCAAATTCTAATGTATTATTTTAACGAATTATAAGTAAATCAAGAAAGGGTGATTTGTGGTCATGTCCAATTTCAACCGTGAATTTAATGGACGAGAAGAGGTTATTTAAGTTATGTAAAAAGTTATTAATATCATATTTGTTAAGGCCAAAAATAGTAAAAATAGCATCAACATATCTGTACCACACTGTAATAAAGTATACGAAATTTTGAGCACAGGTCTCTTCGAAATGTGACAAAAACATTAGCTAAGAAAGGTGATAAAGGACTACCCATTGCACAACCATGTGCCTGAGTATAGAACTTGCCATTAAACTGAAAGCAATTTTGTTTCATGCATATTTTTTTCAAAAGAATATATTCATTAACAATATCGTCGCAAATATTAAAACCAATCAGTAAATTCCTAAAAACAGATAACGTCTCAGGAATGGGAACACCAGGGAAGAGACTACATACATCAAACGAAACCAAAACTTCAGAATCCGACTACCTTGTATTTTCTAACTTCCTGATCAGGTCCAATGAATGAATTACATTATTAATAATTTAAACTGGCTGTTCAACCATTTGGCAATTTTATAAGTGGGGTTGTTTATTGCTGAGGTAATTGGTCTCATGGACCAGTAACTCACTCACGAATCTTAACGCATTGGAGAATTTATACATTTCTAAGAATAAAGATACTTTGATGAATCAAGATTTAGACTTTAATAAAACAATTTTCAAATTATTGGATCGCTAACGCCTCCAGTTGTCACTTGTTTCACTCCGATTCTATCGGTTGGCACCCTTTCCCTTCGCAGTCCTTCACCGTTATCCAAAGCCTGAAGATGGCTCCTTTGGAATCTAAATACGTTTAGCGTAAGTTTCCTTTTGATGGTTTTTGGAGTTTACTTTTTAACTTATTTCATTTATAGTTTAACGATTTCGGCGTAGATGTAAGCCAAATTTAATTCACTCTATTTTACATCTGATTGTCATAAAATAATCACTATATTTGGCGAAGTACGAGAAAAAGTACATGTTCGTCGATATAACGGGATGAGCAGATACGGGACTACCCTAGTAAAAATGAGGCATATGGTCAGCCTAGTCCTACTTCACTACGGTGTATCTTCTATTTTACATGCTCAGTGATTTATTTTATTTTCTGTATACCGCTTTAAGTAGCCTAAAAATATGTTAATAACAGTTTAATAACTATTAATTATTGACATATTTCCACTAAAATTAAATTTCGTCCCGTTACCTATATTATGGCTTAAAGCGTTTGGTTATTTTAGTTAATTTTGACGTGAATTTCGAATTACATACCACTTCTGGTTGAATTCACAACCAATCCTTCAGTGCCACAGAAAGCTTTGTAGATTTAAGAGTACAATAGCTGAAAATACGCAGTTTGCCATTGATCTCCTATATGAGACAGAATTCAAGTGAAAAACGCGCATGTATGTGCAATACAATAACCACGTGTTTAACAACATTCATATTTTCCAACAAGGTGAGGACAGCATCGCAGACATGAAGTAGATTGTGTGCGACTAAAGTAAATAAATTATACTTTTTTTTCTTTCTTTCATCAAAAGAGAAGGAAATATACTCCATTGTTAAGGTATAATAGCAAGAATAATAATTTTATTACCTGCTTTAAAAGCAAAGTTTCCATATTGGGTTCCTCATCCTAAAATCATAGAATTATAGCTACAAGATCGAAGGCTCTACCACAGCAAAATATCACGTGAGACGTCTTAGCTTCCTTATAGATGTTTTCATGTCAAAGAGATACTCTGTGGACTCTTTATATCCCTAACTCCCAGAATCTTGGATGTATACCTCCGGATACCGGAAATGGGTCCTCGGCCGCCTTCCCACCCGACACACCATCCATCGCTTCGAAGCCATAACTTTCTCGAATCGCCGTAACGGAAACAGGCGTCGAATCCGCGGTAGTCAAAGATAAGCGGCTATTGAGAGTGCATTGAAAAAAAAGGGAGCGTTTGCCTCCTTCTTTGAGATAAGACACGCCTCGCTCACGCACACGCTTAATCTCCGTAAACCTCTCGATTGGGTGAGTCCAATATATGAAGGGGTGGTGGGTGGGACGGATGATATCCGATCCGGGTAAAAGACGCTTGTAAATAAATGCCATCTACTTCACTATGTTACGGTAAGATGCATAGAACGATGCTACAATAACATTTGCATGAAAGTTTCATTAATTTTAGTCGATTTCACGAGTCCCCCAGGGTGTCGTACTTTGACCTTTAGTACTGCTGTTTTATATAAATATATTTGCCAGTTTTCACCATATATACATTATAAATAACGATGATGCGAGTAAGAAAATCTTGTTTAATGCAACGTAAGAAGAAAGACCTCAAACGTCTATAAAGCCAGAGAAAATGAATCCTACTGAGTATCCGAACGCACTGCATTTTCTGTTTCCATATATTCGGTCGCTTGAGTATTTTGACCAAGATTAAGTACCACATTTCTTTATCATATTCTCTGGATAAATATTTTTCTTCCTGGACGGTGAAAAAAATCTTTGCCCCCGATAAGAGGACGAAATCTGAATAACCACTGAAGGCGATAGGATTTTTTCCTGGAAATGGCAGCAAAAAATGGGATCATTGCGTTGAAATGGAGAATGACCCTAATAAATACTAGGAGGTAGATTAAAATATACTGTGGATACAAGATGAAAAGCTTGCAATTCTTAACTTATGACGTTGACGTAATCAGTTGTATTAATAATTACCTTTGAACAAACCAACTTTTCTGGTTGCAAAATAATTTATCTTTCATTCGTATTGTAAGTAATAGTTCATAATAAGGTTCTCGTATGTGTATGTTTAAGACTAAGTCAAGGAACATGATATGAAGATTTTGATTTTTGATTGTAAATATGTGGCGTAGTGTAGATTATAGGAATGAATGTAGTAATGGTATGACGGGCCTAGAATGGCACTACTGTTTTAATTATGGATACTCGAGTTTGGAGGTAAGTAGAACCTGAACTAGAGATTCCAAGGAAAAACAAGTTGGACCAGTTTTTAGTATGCTCCATTCTGCGTTCAATCATATAACAGTATCATTTCTGGCTGGTGGTTTTTAATAGGTAGAACGAAGAAAGAGTTCGTATCCCACTGTTTAATTTAATGCTCTTTTTTATATTCGAATTTGCAAAAAGTATTTTTTCTATCTAGTCNTGCCACAGAAAGCTTTGTAGATTTAAGAGTACAATAGCTGAAAATACGCAGTTTGCCATTGATCTCCTATATGAGACAGAATTCAAGTGAAAAACGCGCATGTATGTGCAATACAATAACCACGTGTTTAACAACATTCATATTTTCCAACAAGGTGAGGACAGCATCGCAGACATGAAGTAGATTGTGTGCGACTAAAGTAAATAAATTATACTTTTTTTTCTTTCTTTCATCAAAAGAGAAGGAAATATACTCCATTGTTAAGGTATAATAGCAAGAATAATAATTTTATTACCTGCTTTAAAAGCAAAGTTTCCATATTGGGTTCCTCATCCTAAAATCATAGAATTATAGCTACAAGATCGAAGGCTCTACCACAGCAAAATATCATGTGAGACGTCTTAGCTTCCTTATAGATGTTTTCATGTCAAAGAGATACTCTGTGGACTCTTTATATCCCTAACTCCCAGAATCTTGGATGTATACCTCCGGATACCGGAAATGGGTCCTCGGCCGCCTTCCCACCCGACACACCATCCATCGCTTCGAAGCCATAACTTTCTCGAATCGCCGTAACGGAAACAGGCGTCGAATCCGCGGTAGTCAAAGATAAGCGGCTATTGAGAGTGCATTGAAAAAAAAGGGAGCGTTTGCCTCCTTCTTTGAGATAAGACACGCCTCGCTCACGCACACGCTTAATCTCCGTAAACCTCTCGATTGGGTGAGTCCAATATATGAAGGGGTGGTGGGTGGGACGGATGATATCCGATCCGGGTAAAAGACGCTTGTAAATAAATGCCATCTACTTCACTATGTGACGGTAAGATGCATAGAACGATGCTACAATAACATTTGCATGAAAGTTTCATTAATTTTAGTCGATTTCACGAGTCCCCCAGGGTGTCGTACTTTGACCTTTAGTACTGCTGTTTTATATAAATATATTTGCCAGTTTTCACCATATATACATTATAAATAACGATGATGCGAGTAAGAAAATCTTGTTTAATGCAACGTAAGAAGAAAGACCTCAAACGTCTATAAAGCCAGAGAAAATGAATCCTACTGAGTATCCGAACGCACTGCATTTTCTGTTTCCATATATTCGATCGCTTGAGTATTTTGACCAAGATTAAGTACCACATTTCTGTATCATATTCTCTGAATAAATATTTTTCTTCCTGGACGGTGAAAAAAATCTTTGCCCCCGATAAGAGGACGAAATCTGAATAACCACTGAAGGCGATAGGATTTTTTCCTGGAAATGGCAGCAAAAAATGGGATCATTGCGTTGAAATGGAGAATGACCCAAATAACTGCTTCTTAACTAATAACTTGCTGAAATAACTTTGCTCAGATAAATACTGTTTGAGAGATAACATTTTAAAGTTAGCACTCCTTTAATGAGCGCAAATACGGTCACTTCTTCCGTCATAGCTTTGATGTGATACCAAAGAGATACAAGAATAAAATTTAGCATTACATGGTTGAACACAAGATGAAACATGCTGAATTTTGTTGCAACTTTTATTCTTTTGGATTGCAAATTGTTTTTTATTCTACTCCAAACTCGAGCATCTATAATAAAAAAAATCCGAGAACAAGTTCATAAACCATTGGTCTATTGCATACAATTTTTTTCTGTGTTGTGAGTTAATCGAAGAAGATTTGGTATTTAGTAATTTAGATTTTTTAATTCTGAAGAAGATGCTCGGTATGTAGAGCGGTATGGTGGACATGCGGATATTAACTGAGGATTAGGTTAAAGTACTGTATACTGTTGGTAAAGTGGTCTTTTTAAATATAAGAGGGTCTGATAGTGTGCCTTTTTTATTTATACGTTATTCTTCATATTAAAAAAATATACTCTCTATTACTGAATACTGCCTAAGGAAGGTTTTCCAAAGCATTCTCCTCCCTTCTAGGGCAAACGCCAGGCCATGTCAATTGCTCGATTCGTACAATTCATGAAATTTACATAATTCATAAACTTCCTCAATTACGTTACTTATATATTTATTAACTAGGTATGTACTGCTATTATACTTTCTGATTATTACCCACTGCTAATAGAATGTGCACCTACTGAAAATGTGGAATTTGTAACGATAGTAATGACTGATTTAAGATTTTTAGTGAAACCGAATTCATTTACTGAGTGTATTTATACCTAATTTAGCTCCTTATTAACTTTTATTTTTAACTAATATCATAAATCCTGGAAGGAAATATTTCTCTGTACCGTTAACTATATAACCTGTTATCTTGTAATGCTAAACATGCAATATCTAAGCGATTATCCATCTGTTTTGGTTTCAAAGGGCGAAATATTAACTTTCCATATCTGTTTCCACCGCAATCATTCGTATAGTCCACTTATTTTTATTACATTTCGCAAAAAGTGTATTTCTTGGGAGACTGAGACAAAAAATAATTCGCCTTAACCCGGAAGAGCTTCATCTCCAAGCCATGATGTTTCAATCTGCAGGAAGTTGTGAGTTAAACGGGCATTTGGACTTTCTCCAGATCCATCCTAATGAATCTTGCAGAATCTCTGCGAACCTGTTGAGCCTATCCAATTTGATGTTGAACTCAACCAGTAGAATTTGGACGGGATTTCATTGCCTTTATTGATAACGCTCGGAGATGAGCGCTTCATCAATTGGAGACTGCTTCTTATTTTTAGTTCAAGTTCAAAACTTACCATCGTTTATCTTAAACGATTTGAGAATTGCAAGCCTCTTCTTAATATGATTGGAATAAGGATCGCTATGTAGTGCCAAAACTTCGAGAAATTTTATTTAATGAAAGTGTAAGATATCCTTTCATTTCCCTTGAAGGGAATGATGTGCTAAATTTTTAGTTTAATTTTATTAACAGCCACAAAATGAGCTCCAGTAGAAGGTGAGTAATTGTAACACCTTTTACTTATACTTTAAATAGAATATTCAATGTGAATAGAAGGGATGACAAAACTCTCGAAACCGATTAGATTTTGAGGGTTTGTCTTACTCAACGAAGCAGTTGGTTTATGTGTATTATAAAGGCTAATGAAGATTCGAAGGATCATAATTCAGTTGTAAAAGCTCTATTATGAAACATTGAGATTTCTATCCCTGTAAAATTCTAAGTTGTATTTTACAAGAATAGCTGGAGTTTTGATTTTTATAGTATATCAAGCTATTGCTGTTTTTCAGTTCCTTAACTTGCCTGATGAATTGTTTTTTCTTGCCATTTATTCACACTGTACTGCCCCACACAATTAACCTCTCCACACCATTTAACACACGCAGTGATAGCCAAGCCAAGGTTCCGGATTCGGGCTCCGGTGGGATTTGCGTATGAAATGACCTTAGTTGTCAAAGCACTTTTAAAATTACTACTAATACACTTTATTACTCTAGAGGTTCCTAACTAGATATATTTATTCCTACAGACGCAGAACCCTTAACCTTTGCTCTAGATATCCTTACAAAGATTTTTCCATGTTTTTTGACATCATTTTACCTCTATAACCGAACCTACTTATTCTCCAACGCATTATTTCTGGGACAGCTTAGCACACCGTATCCTGTGATTAACTTACATATTCTTCTGTGTATTATATGCCGAAATAAATGTTGTTATCGAACAAGTTTCTCAAGTAAAAGCATCTAAAGTATCAGCAGAGAGTAAAAGTTGATGGAATACCTTCTTAGCTGCAATATCACACGTGTATTAGAGGTCTAAATATGTTATTATTTGTTAGTGTTTAAATTGAGGTAGAATCCTCTGCTTCGGCCTCAAGTTAGTGGCTACGCTCCATGATGAGAGAAATAAAACAAAAAAATTTACATCAACCACGTAGGTTTATTTCATATCCAAATATCCATTACATATTTGTAAGAATTGTGCGCGGTACAGTTTGAAACTTTGATTCTCTCTAAATTATGTGGTTTTTGAAAAGCTACTCTGTAATTATCTCGTACTGTAGCCATAATTGGATTTTGCCTATTTACCTCCTTCTACGCATGTTGAATATCCTCCTGATACTTCTCACATCGACCGGATTCTTTCTAAATCCCATGCCGAATAATACGCGAGGGGTAGAATGTGCTTGCGGGCGTGTGAGCGCAGTTTCCCGTCGTACCGCGTGAACGAAGGAAGGGACGGGCGGCGCACCTCAGCTGTTATCGCTGCAAGGCGGCGTGTTTTAGGGGGCGATGTTTGCGAGGGGGGTAGGTCCGAAGGAGTCGCTGCTTAAGAACGATGTGTGCCCTCGGAATCTTCAAGAGTTTGTGCGTTCCAGACTCGTTGTTCTGCCTCCGTTATCACTACGGAGCCAGGGCACCCTCCCGCCTCCCCGACCCCCACTTTAACGCCGCGGCAAATCCCCTTATCCGGCGACCCGCGCGCCACCTCCAGCCGACCCGAGGGACTACTCGTATAAATGTAAATTTCTTCCCTTTCCTCCTTATCCGCCGGCCATTTTGGTTCCTCTTCTTTCTTCTTCTCCGTTTACCGTTCCCTCTCCTCGCAATCTCCCCCACTTCATCCGTATAATGCAGCGAGGGGTCCTTTTTTCCCTCCTGTCTTTCGTTTTCCCCTCTTCCGAAACTAATTGAATGGGAAAATTTTTCATTTTTCAAATTAGCTCGCGGTCTGGGGGATTGATTTAAAAAGGAGCGTTTGAAAATATCTGGTGAATAGCTGTGGGAGGATGAGAGTGAAGGTTTTCCCCGCTATTTCTCGTATATTAAAATATGGTACTTCTGGTTCTGATCCAATAATTAAACAATTATATAAAGATATAGTGATTTTCGAAAAGGAAAGAAATTAAGAAACGTAAGGATAAACCTAAGAACGAAACGAAAAGATAAAAGTCACAGGAGCCAGGGATTCGAACCAAGATCTCCCATATTCTATACCATTTTACGTTAGAGCATCCTCCTGGAAGTGGAGGATCTTGGTTTGAGCCTCAGTCACACGTGAGCTTTCACTTCCTTTCGTTCCTTTGGTAAATGACTGCCGTTATTTGTGGTTTAAAGGGGAAGGCCCACGTCAGCATCCTCGTATATTTTAAAATTATCATTCAATGATAAATGATATGATTGAACGATTTTAACATTTTTCTGGGGTTACGAGTTGGACTTCTCAGTCATTTATCATTGATGAAATTTTTCTGTGGTTTATCAAAGCCAAAAACCTATTCGTACTTTTTCATTATTAATTTTTTTACAAATTTTATTTTACGAAAAAAGAACGATTTCTATTTATACAGGAAAATGTATGGTTTTATAACTTCATTTCATAATTTTCGTTCTGATTTTTGGACACTATGCGCAGCGTCACTACTTAATGAAATTTTTCTTTTCAATAATTATTATCGACAAAATCATCTTACCAAATAATATTCTTTCTCCGAGTTTTTTTTTTTTATCTAAACGGGACTAGAGAATAATTTCCAGGTACGATACACTAAAACCAAGACAGTTCTAACCAATATGGAGCGAATGGTAATCCAAACTATGTATCATATTCCTTCCTTAGCTTAAATCTCCGATAGCTTAATAAAATCTTTATATCATAGCCAGAGCCGCGCCCAGCCTATTTGCCGCCCGGGTGGAAACATGATTTGCCGCCCCTCAAAATTAAATACCAAAACCACGCATTTCGTGATCTGCAGGCAAACGTTATTTTGAATGACTGCAAAACCAATGTTTTGTGACTTCATTCCCCAGCTTTCATTGGATAAAAATATCGGTTACAATTAATAATACATATTCCGTATGCTGACAGACTAAATAGCGTACGGAATGGTAAATTGTTAACAGTTCACATTACGTTCGAGTAACATTATCATCGCAATGCGCATAACTTCAAATGATGCGACCTGTATAAAATCTATTTTTCACAACTTAACATGAAAATTGCTAATGAAAATTGTATTGCAACGTAAATAACATCGATAAAATCCACTGAGCGAATATTCCCTTCTCGTATTGAGTTATCCTTAAGTTATTACTATATATGTTTGCTAGTCTTTAATTTCACATCAAAATCTTTCCGAGATTACGCGTGTATCACACAAAAAGCAACAAATAATGTTGTTGTAATAATAATAATGGCTATTACTATAATAATAATTGGCTACGCTACTGTTGCCGCCCTTTAGATACCGCCGCCCGGGTGCGATGCACCCCTTGTACCCATTGGACGGCGCAGCTCTGGTCATATCTATAATTTGGTTGCAGTTGACACCTTTCACATCAGTCTATTTTTTTTTCTTTCTCGTGCAATCGATACATGGTCTTGTATTGGAAAGTCAATTTGCTTAGGATTAGTACTACATTCTGACGTTTGATTTCATTCAGCAAATTCATAAGCCTACAAAATATTGGAACGAATTAGCAAAATGAAAAACACTCTTCACAGCTTTGAAGAATGGGGAGAAAATCACGCAACGAATCTGCTGTGATACTTATAACTTTATGGAAAATAGCCGTGGACACTAAATTATTATAGGTAGATTTACATACATTGTGTTTGCGAAAAGCGTATATTTTGCGTTGCGTTAAGTATCTCTCCAAAATTAAAACTCTTGAAAGAGTTGCTTATGTGTTTACAATCGAGGACAAGGTTTCGTGATAAAAGAAGAGTTAGAAGTGAACGAAAATGTATATACTTTTAGGACAGTTTGTTTACAATTTTGTAAATTATTGTAAAATTTAAAACAAAAAAGCAGTACTAAATTTCCTTCAACACAAAACACCACTACGTTATTGAGATATAAATTATGTTAACGTTTATATCCAGATTTTCCTCGTGGATTTATGAGATTCCTAAAAAAAATCTGGTAATAATCTTTCCATTGCTATAAAATGGCACTTCTCATTTGATGTTTAAAGGGCTATTAATAAATTTAATAAAACTACTAAGATATTTCCTTTTTTTTACTACTTTCTATTTTTATTTTTACCGTGTTTACAACCCTTGTAGTATTTTTATGTCCTATTCAGCATTTTAAATTTCCTTGATATCTCAGAAGTGCAATTTCTATAAGTTTTTAACGAACCTATATTCAGTTGTTTTCGTAGTACGTTTAAAACACTAATTATTTTGGTTTGTATTGTTTTATCCTTCTAAGATAAATATTGCAATGTATCCAGGTAATGATTTCATTATATGTTATTTTTGTCGTACTACCGCACTTTTGATTTCCATGTTATACATAGATTTCCGTTATATCTTTTAGCTTGCAGGATAAGTATGATTGCGCAGGGTTTTCATACCCCCTTTCTCTGTGTTTCCCTGATTTGATTCCCATCTTCCGAAATATTGCCTTAGGTTTACATCCAGGTCTTCTTCTTAAGTTTTCCTCTTCATTTCTCTTTTCACATACATTATTTATGCTTTTATTAACATTATTGATGATAGATTAAATGGAAGAAGAGACCTTTCAGCCTCAATTATGTCGTCAGAAAGACCTTCAATCTTCCTAAACGTCATTCCTGAGGTTAGATTACGAAAGAGAAAGTGAATATCTTGTTATCAGACTGTTTAGTTCCATATTTGTCCGTGGGATGGCCTTCATTCGATTTTCATGTCCTCCCAAATGTATTCATGATAGAGATGTCTGGCTTGCAATGTCAATATGCACAATGCGAGCAAAGGCAGTGTAATGGAGGACTGTATTAGGATCATCCCTGAATCGGGATAATCGTGGTAGCTGGTGCAAATAACTCAACGAAGTAAACAACAGGTAACGTTGAGATGTTAGATGTGCAAAGTACTTTGAGATACACGAACCCAATATTTCGCGTTTCGCAAACGATATTTTGATTCTCTCCGAAAATTAATATTCGACCGCAAATTACTCAACTCGTGAGTTATAGGAAAAACGCCTCAGATCTGCTGGAACAGGTATATCTCAGTGATTTATTTGAGCCGTTGAAGCGAATGTCTTAATGACTTCGTACATCACGGCAGGAAATTTGTACGCATCGTAGATCAGAGTGGACGCAGCATTCATTGCGGCAGCGCAATTTAAAATTCGGAGGAAATTGCCCTTACAGCACTTTTAATTTAAAACAGCATCCAAGACATCCACGGCGTAAAAGTCCAGCGGACACTAAAGTCACAAAAAATCGAAATTTTACGGGAATGGGAAAAAATGCGCGCCCTACGTCCCCACCGCATGAATAATGATTTCGTAGGGATTTGTTAAATTTATTTATTTTTGGAAACTGAAAAACATTTTACGCGCGGAAGTGTTTTGTATTATATGAACACATAAAAGGCGGCCACAGAATATACCGCACGGTTTTGAGTAATAAACATGTCAAGTGGCGCAGTCCGGATGTATAAATCTTTTTATTTGCGTTGGCGCCTAAATCCATCTCGATCCGAACGTATTCTTCATTTTCCCTTGGGCTTTTGTCAACCGTGGAGAATATTTGTATGCATGTGCTTGAATATATGTAAGCATACATGTCCTGTAAACGTTCTATAGAATCGACGGACAGCAGACGTAGGTATTAAAAAACAGTACTTTTTCTCATAGTGCGCGGAAGATCTTTTTCACCAAAGCTGCTGATGGCTTTGAGCTGTCCCTGAAATTATCCTGTTGCAAACCGTATTAACTTGAAGTTGATCGCCTAGTAGAAAATGTAGCATTTTGAAAACAGGTCGTCCTTTTTTTGGAGTTGTTCCTGAAGATAATAAAGGCAGTTACTGAAAATTACGATTAATTAAGCTATTACGTATGCCGATATTTATGTTTTATTTGTTTACCAATGTCAAAACTTTGATGGAGATTATAGAAAATACGTAGAAAGTATGCATTAATTACATATAACATTTACTAATTAATCGTTCATACAATTAATAATATATGAGCGCTCTAACTCAATACATTCGAGAATGTTTAACTTATTCTAGAACCGACATACATATAATATGGCATGTTGCTAATTAGTAATCTGCGCTGTTTAATTCCATGCGAATGGTTGACGTTTGAGGCATATAATTCGTTTAAAAATCAGTTAATGATCAGTTAATTGGCGATAACCGATTCCTTTACTGTGGCTGGTAAGTAAACTTTTCGTTAAGCTTGCTCAGGATACGTGTAGGAAAGGAACAGAGGAGCTCTGATGGCTGTAAATCTATTTAAAGTCCCTGTTTCGTAAACATAGTCTCGTGAGAAATTCCCGTTCTCTCAGTCTTTGTGGCATCAACAGTCAAAGAAAATGTAAAGTCAAACTGGGAATTAATTTTCCTCGTATTATATAATAAAGCTTAGCATTTGAAGCATAGGAAAGATTTTAAACCTGAGGTTTACTCGTTTGCAGAATAGAAAACGTGAACCATTGAGGAGAATGAGGTAAAGCGATATCTGGTGGAACTTCGTCATAATTTACTGAAAATCTAAGGAGAACGTAAAATAAAGACAGGTATTATCGTGGAAAATATACGATTTTGGTCATTAGTCGTGAAAAATGTGGAACTTTTATTGATGGTACATAACCAAAACTTCCTGCCTTTTACCTTTTGCGTATCACTTCTCGTTACTCTTGCATTTCACTGAAATATTTCCAGGTGAAACTCTTTTTATGTAAGCCTGCCAACCGTGGAGGTTTTCGAAATCAAATTGCTCCGTGAATTGCCATTGTAGTCGCTGTTACTCCTAGTCTGATTTGTAGAGGTCGCCATATTTAGGGGTACAAAATCTTTTGAGAGTAATGAATGAATGAATAAACTCTTTATGAAGTCGAGGTTGGGCTCAAGTCGACCTCCCTTCCATCTAACTTCAATTGTCAATACGTACACCAAATTTTATATTTAGAAAAAGAAGAGAAAACAACAAAAAGATAAAACGGATTAGTTTGGAGGGATAAATGTTCTCAAGCAATGGTTGAACTGATGGTTGAAAGAGAAAGGTGAAAGATGATGAAATACGAGAAAATGTGAAACAGAACTGGTGCAATTATTTGACAGAGGTTTATTTATATGAATATATGTATGCTGAATACACAGGGGCGCAGCTAGAATATATCAATGGGGCGGGGTTCGAGACAGTCGAGAGAAATAAAATATGCCAACATTACATGGACCGGAATATTCATGCACGCTACATCTTACAAGAGATGTTAAAAAAAAGCTCCCTTCAAAAATATACTGGATAAAAAACGAGGAGATTTATACGGCTATGTGGCTAGGTAATTGATCTTTCTGAGATTGGGTAAATAGATTGTGATCTTTCTTGAAGAATTTTACCCTCCTGGGGGGTAGGGTAAACCCTGAATTCCTCCCTCGCAGCATCACTGTGTAATCATGCTAAATATAAAGAAGACTGACGCAATCAAGAACTAAGTAGGAGGTTCTGAAGAGAGTAGAACAGGGAAGAATGTTAACGCAACGGCTTGATTTTCTAAATGAGTTCAGAGAAAGAGAGTTCTTAGTAGAGGTAGCGGATATTATGTGTACTCCCTGTTACATAGGTCGTTTTGATATAGAGGAAAATCAGAGAAGTAGATGCTAGAACTAGTCGTTTCAAGAATTAATTTTTTCCGCGAACGGTACGCGATAGAAATCGATTAGGGTAGTAATGACATGGTGCACGTATGTATGTAGATGTAGACACTTTGGAGAAATTCTTACTCTTTATATTTATGTACTTAGTTTTCAGCTAGTGACGTATGGCAGGAGGTGTATTGATGCCTTACATAATCTACCATATATGGTATTTCCAAAAAGCGTGTGTTCTTGAAACTCAAGGGATAGATTTAGATTTGTACGTCTCCGCAATTTCAGTGGCGTATGGCAGGGAGTGTATGAATAACTTACCTTATCTACCCTACCCGCTATTTCTTGATAAAGTGTTGAAGATCAAATTCTTTTTCGTTAACGGAGTTTAACTAAGTTTAAAATACTCTAATTACATCAACTTTTTCTCATTAAATTTATGTTTTCTTTCCTCTCTTTTAACATGGCAAGAAAATCTGATATTGTAATCCGAATCATTAACGCAACACACTTTCTCAGTTGTTCACTATTCATTTTTAAAATTTCTCGCGCAACTAAATCTCTTCCATTAACAAGGAAAGTAAATGGGAAATTCAACTGCGTATCTCATTGAAAGAACCTTTCGTTGTATCTAAACAGAAGTAAGTGCCTATTCTTACACCCTTCCGAAGAAGACTTTTTCATTTTAAGCTTTTTAATTCTTACTCTTTACATTTATGTACTTAGTTTTCTGAAGCTCTTCCATCTTCTATCGACTTTACGTCATATCGTGGAATGAATTATTGTTCGAAATGATACAGCTACTTTTACCGACTTTACTCATTCTTGACTCGCACAACTCAAAATCCAAACGTAGAAGCATCTCTACTTACGAACAAATTTACATATGAATTTTCCCTACTTCATTTTGACCTTCAGATAAAAACTTAATACCGAGATACGAAAAGTAGAACAGAAAGGATATAATAGAAAGCTGCATTTCGGGATACAAAATTTTATAGTTGTTGCAAACTACGAGCTGGAATGAATTCAATTCGTTGGTTAAGATACCACTGTAAAATTTAAATTTCAGAAATTATTATTTTCCATTGTTCGCGTATTCCGGGCAGGAATCAAAATTCCTTTCGAACGTCCCGGGCGTTCTTGGAAAGAGGACATGTCCAGAAAAAAACTGGAAATCTGGGAACCCTAGTTGTTTCATGATGTGATTAAAGTGGTCTTTATTAGATAGACCGGTATTAGAGCTTATCCCCTTTTTCGATGTGACTTACAAGAGTTCTCCACCATTTCTGGATAGCAAGTGCACCTGGGACAGCACCGCAAGAGATGCCCCACGCCTCCCAGTGAGAGGCTAAAAACAAGAATAGCGAAAAAGTATGCGTAAACCTTTTCACAAAAACTATTCATATACAACGTATGCATGTCTAACCTGGGTAACACTTCAGCATTTTAGCGGTTGACCTGTACACTGAAGCATGGTACACACCAATTCAGATGGATACTGCTTCACCTCTAATGTTGACAGCCTATTTATTTATTTACATTATCGTTGCAATTTGGTATATACCAGGTGGCAACGGTCAGGGGAATAAAAGAAAATTGCTGTAATATGTCCCGCATTTGCCCAAAGACCGGAGGAAAACCCCTCCAAAAACCTCCAGTGGACATTACAAATCTTTTCAATGACACAAGAATTACAATAAAACAATAGATAATTACTATGTCTATGTGTACGTCTATGTCTATGTGTATACCCTGCTAGCCACCTTTCGGCGTGTGGCAGGGGGTGCATGCACCAAGACTCTATTTACCTAGTCGATTACTTTCGCGTATCGTTCGCGGAAAAAACGAATTCTTGAATCGGTNTTAGATTTAAATTTTTTGGAATTTTCTGGCATTGGAATGAGAAGTTCTCCAGGTAATGCATTCCATTCCCTTATTCCTCTATTTATGAAAGAAAATTTAGCCAAATCAGTCTTTTGTTCTCGCTCTTTTATTTTTAAACTGTGGTCGCCGCGTCCGATATAAGTTGGAGTTTGAAACCTCTGGTGTAGTTCGCCCCAACCACCTTTACGGTTCCGCACGTTAAATATACCCGTCAATCTGAAAGACCTCCTCCTTGACTCTAACGATTCCCATCCCAACTGATCTAACATTTTGCTAACACTCTCGTCCATCTTATGGTTACTATTGAAATATGTATTAAGTTTCCCAGTTTTTTAGTCTTTTTACTCGTTTTGTCTCCATTGTTTTTACGCTTGTTGGAGTTTTAATGTTTATATACTAGACATATATGTTCAATTTGAGTTGGGTTTTTCCCGTTGACTCTTCACAGGGCACATACCAGTATGTGCGATACCGAGGAAGATAGGAACAATTTAACTGATGTGAAGGTGACTTATATACAAGAAAATCTCGAGTCAGTTCCTTCGGTCTATCGGGAATGGTTACAACCTCCAAAATTGGTGCGATTGTGAGCGTAGTGAGGGAAGAAGGTGGAATCGGAGGGTGGTGACGCCATTTTGCGATCGCGAGGGTGTCAGAGAGGGTGACATGAGGGACGTCTGCTAGGGAAATCGAATCTCCTTTATAGAGGCTGTTGACGACTCGAAAGGCTCAAACGTTTGAAGAGAAGGTAAAACCATCGGCGAAACAATTTCATCGCGAAATCTGCGAATAACTGCGTTATCGGCTGTCGAACTTTGATAGGCCACTTTCTGGTTATGGATGGGTTCTCCCCGATGCCGAGTACGGAATCCTTTATTTTAAAAGCGATCCTTATTTTCAGACGTCGCGTATGTTCCGATGACGAACGACCCTCAAATCCAGGAATGTGTTTACGCGGAACGGAATGGTCGTGTATATTTCTTTATATACGAGAGTAGTAAAGTTCAGTCGCAAAGGATTCATCTCAATATTTCAGCCGAAAGATACGTTCTGACTGTTTTCACGGGTATTTTTATTCATACTAATATATTTATGGGTGAAAACTTCTGGGAAATAACTCGCTTGGAAGAATGAAACTTCATTGATTCGTGTGCTGTACCATAACCGACCGGGGAAAACAACGTGCCTACGTAAAAAGATGGTCAGATATACAGGATTTACCGAATTTAATTTTTAAAATCCTCTTACGAATAGTATTAAATAGGGTATTAAAAGTATCGGTGTTTTTTACATGTTATCCTGTAGTTAATTTTTTCTGTAATACATGAATAAATATTGAAGTTTGCATTTTATATGAATGCCACCGAAAGAAAAAAGAATGCTTCGAATCTTAAAATATTACATTTAGTACATTACATTTGGTGAAAGTTGCCCTAGGTAGCTATTTTGCTGAATTGCACTCAGAGAACAGCTTTGTACCCTAGATTATAGATCGTTTAGAGGTATTCAAGTAATGTCTATTTATCAATCATGAGTATCCATGGGGGACTTTTATTCTGAATGAATGACTTATAGAGGATCATAATTCTAACAGAAATATAATGTTAAAAGTTATTAATATTATTGTCATAATGTAATCATTACAATACATATAACGATTAATGATGACAGTAAGCAACAAAAAAAAATAATAGCAATAAAACAATTTTTCCATAGTACTTTCAGTGAAAACTTACGTCTACATCCACACAAGTACCTTGCAAACAGTATTTCGGCGTGTGGCAGGGGATAATACTGTACTTTCCTGATGGGAATGCAAAGGTGGCAATCTTTACCGTTTTGTCAAAGTGATTTGCAAAGTATTTGATTAGCATCAAAGTGACNATTTCTCTACTAGGTATTATAGGTGCGATCCTAGAAGGCGCCAAAATGAGTACGTTTCCTTTTTGTACATTGCGCGGATTTTCAGGAATGTCTTTTTGCATTTTCCAATAACATAGAGACACTTTCTAAGACTAAAATAAAGGCAGCACTGAGCTGAGGTTCTTTTTGCGTAAAGATTCCGACATTGAAACTAGGGAGAAAATGAGACATCGCTCCTGGGTATCATAGGTTTGACTTTAGAAGGCCCCAAATAAGGCATTTTTAGCAACATAGACTTGGGCGAGTTTTCAATATTTTTTGTGACATTCTCTGCTAAACGAAAATCGTCACAGACCCGAGGCGATTGTGTTTTGATTGAAAGCCCCAGCAATAATGCTAGATAATTAATGGGACATTGTTCCTGTGTACCTTGGTTTCGAATCTAGAAGACCACAAACCTGTACTTTTCAAGATTTCATACATTGTGCGGTTTGTCAAAAATTGGTTAAGGGCATTTTCCGTTAAAATACATGTTTGAAATTCACGATATCGTTACAAGCTATGGTTTTCTATCGCATGTAGTAAAGATGTGGCCATGGGTTCAATGCTCGACGTATCAAGGTATCGCCATCAGTGGCGTATGGCAGGGGGTGTAGTTTACCTAAGATACGCTATTTGGTATTTCCGTTTATGGCGTCGTCTTAAAACCCAAAGGATAAATAAGGATTTGTAAGTCGTCGCAAACAGCTAGTGGCGTATGGCAGGAGGTGTATTGATGCCTTACATAATCTACCATATATGATATTTCCCAAAATCGTGTGTTCTTGAAACTCAAGGGATGGATTTAGATTTTTACGTCGCCGCAATATCTGTGGCGTATGGCAGGGAGTGTTGAAGATCAGATGCTTTTCCGCTAACGGAGTTTAAATTAAGTTGAAAATACTCTAATTGCATCAACTTTTTCTCATTAAATCTATGTTTTCTTTCCTCTTTTTTAACAGGGCAAGACAATCTGATATTGTAATCCGAATCATTAATGCCACAACACACTTTCTTAGTTGTTCACTAGTCATTTGAAAAATTCTCGCGCAAGTAAATCTCTTCCATTAATAAGGAAAGTAAATGGGAAATTCAACTGCGTATCTCATTGTAAGAACCTTTCGTTGTATCTAAACAGAAGTAAGTGCCTATTCTTACACCCTTCCGAAGCAGACTCTTTCATTTTAAGCTTTTTAATTACGATTTTCAAAACAATCCTTACGGACGAGATTAGAAGCAAGAATTCCTTTCTTTTGTCTCCGCCTGAACTTCGAATTTCGGAGATGAAATATTAAAGGCAGCTTTAACCTAGTTTTTGGGCAATTTCGGCAAACTAAAAATTTATTTTAAATCTCAGTATTTATTCCATGGTAAATCGTGTAATAATTACTACTCTTCTAGATATCTTTCAATCTTTTCTTTTTGACTGTACGTGTGCATTTACTATCCATGACGTTTCATTTTCCTCCATTCTTTCCTCCATGTTACCATTCTTCTCAGATTGTTTCTTCCCTCGCTTCCTCTCTTCTTTCATTCTCCCACTTTCTTTTCTCATTTGCCAACTCTTTTCTCTTCTTCTTCCCTCATTTCACATTCCCTAATCCCTTTCTTATTCCCCACCTTATTTCATCAGTTTTCTTGTAGTCAATCCCATTCTCTCTATTTAGGGAAAGATCTCAGTTCTAGGAAAACGTATCAATTTTCAGTGACATAATATTCTGAGTTGTTTTTATCTATTTTGTTTTTAAGATGTTTTTTCCAAGTTATATTCATATTTTGGTGCATTAATCATCGCTTCCTACTCCCAAACTATAGATAATTATGTTCTATATTTCTGATGATATATTTTATGATATTTTCCTTTGGCAAGTCTGAGTGCTTCAGTTGCTTTNAGGAAGATAGGAACAATTTAACTGATGTGAAGGTGACTTATATACAAGAAAATCTCGAGTCAGTTCCTTCGGTCTATCGGGAATGGTTACAGCCTCTAAAATTGGTGCGATTGTGAGTGTAGTGAGGGAAGAAGGTGGAATCGGAGGGTGGTGACGCCATTTTGCGATCGCGAGGGTGTCAGAGAGGGTGACATGAGGGAAGTCTGCTAGGGAAATCGAATCTCCTTTATAGAGGCTGTTGACGACTCGAAAGGCTCAAACGTTTGAAGAGAAGGTAAAACCATCGGCGAAACAATTTCATCGCGAAATCTGCGAAGAACTGCGTTATCGGCTGTCGAACTTTGATAGGCCACTTTCTGGTTATGGATGGGTTCTCCCCGATGCCGAGTACGGAATCCTTTATTTTAAAAGCGATCCTTATTTCAGACGTCGCGTATGTTCCGATGACGAACGACCCTCAAATCCAGGAATGTGTTTACGCGGAACGGAATGGTCGTGTATATTTCTTTATATACGAGAGTAGTAAAGTTCAGTCGCAAAGGATTCATCTCAATATTTCAGCCGAAAGATACGTTCTGACTGTTTTCACGGGTATTTTTATTCATACTAATATATTTATGGGTGAAAACTTCTGGGAAATAACTCGCTTGGAAGAATGAAACTTCATTGATTCGTGTGCTGTACCATAACCGACCGGGGAAAACAACGTGCCTACGTAAAAAGATGGTCAGATATACAGGATTTACCGAATTTAATTTTTAAAATCCTCTTACGAATAGTATTAAATAGGGTATTAAAAGTATCGGTGTTTTTTACATGTTATCCTGTAGTTAATTTTTTCTGTAATACATGAATAAATATTGAAGTTTGCATTTTATATGAATGCCACCGAAAGAAAAAAGAATGCTTCGAATCTTAAAATATTACATTTAGTACATTACATTTGGTGAAAGTTGCCCTAGGTAGCTATTTTGCTGAATTGCACTCAGAGAACAGCTTTGTACCCTAGATTATAGATCGTTTAGAGGTATTCAAGTAATGTCTATTTATCAATCATGAGTATCCATGGGGGACTTTTATTCTGAATGAATGACTTATAGAGGATCATAATTCTAACAGAAATATAATGTTAAAAGTTATTAATATTATTGTCATAATGTAATCATTACAATACATATAACGATTAATGATGACAGTAAGCAACAAAAAAAATAATAGCAATAAAACAATTTTTCCATAGTACTTTCAGTGAAAACTTACGTCTACATCCACACAAGTACCTTGCAAACAGTATTTCGGCGTGTGGCAGGGGATAATACTGTACTTTCCTGATGGGAATGCAAAGGTGGCAATCTTTACCGTTTTGTCAAAGTGATTTGCAAAGTATTTGATTAGCATCAAAGTGACTGCTAACAGCACCTATTTCCTCGTATTTTTCGATGAGACTTCAAAGGACGTTCACTCATGTTACACTCGTTCGATCTAACAGTAATTTCCTTTGGGCACCATTTCTGCATATTGAAACTGCTCTGCTTGTGTAACCCAACCATTCCAGCTTCCTCTTTACCCAATTTTCTCTCGGTCCTTCAACACTTCCTACTCATTTCTCGCATATACTCTCCTCTCGTCAACCACCTCACAACCTTCTACTTTCACTAGTTGTCTTTCCCATGCAAATATTGCCTTTCGTCGCCAAAATATTTATTCTACATCTTCCTTCATTTTATCATCATCTACTGCTTTATGTTTGCTACTTTAGCGTGCTTTTATGTGCGGGGGCAATAAAGGGTTAAAATGGGGATACCTTATTATCTAGTTTTTCCTTTACTTGTGAGTTTAGACTTACATTCATATTCTTTGCCAAATTCGTTCGTATTCAGTTACTCATATTTTCAGATGGAATTCATATTTTTTGGGCTTCCTAATAGCCAAGTGGGTAGCGCGTTTGCATTTGATGAAAGCTGTCCCGAGTTTGATTTCCGGTAGGACCGCATATGTTCTTATACGACCCAAATTACCTCAGCTGTCGAAGCAATCGTGGCAATAATGCAGCTATTATACATGGCTAGAATTCGATATATGAAATATATATTTCTCTTATGTCAACAATTATTTTTAATTTGATCAGTTCGTAATAGGAAGCGAATAAAACTCAACTTTTTCAATGTACCACTTGAATTGTAAAATTCAAGCGTTACCGAGTAAACTTTACCTTCTATTCGTCTCTTAATGTGAAAATCTACTAAACTGATACCAAAAGAGTGGATTTCGCTAATAATTCACTTAATAGCTGAGCTCAATTAGGCCTTCAGTTAATGGTAACTGGGGCAAAGGGAGACTTTGAATTTGTGGATGAAACGGCAGGGTTGTTTTACCTATGCAAATAAACACTTCCTTTTCCGTAATTTATAGAATCACGTATCAACAACAGAAGCATTCAGAAAATGTTTTAGCTGTTAACTTTGAAGTTTTAGATATAAACATTTTTTAAACGGAATTCTTGGTCTATTTCCTCGGGTTATCCAAAGGAGCGCATTCCAACTCTGCAAATACTCGCTAACCCCATCTTAGACCCGATCCTAATCCAACTGCGAACCCAGTACACGAACAGAGAGGCCTCAACCACCAACCCAACCAACAGATTCGGCCTGATCCAACCATTTGCATACATAACATTCCTCTTGATTTACTCTGTTTTAATCCGTACACTCTTGTAAGTTGGTCCCTGAGATGTTTTTATCGTACGTGTACTCCTGTAATTGGTTAGCATGAATCAAGGAATGCCTAAAGAAAGGATAATATAGAAATAAAGTAATTTATTTAAAAATAACTTTCGTANAAGTAATTACCGTTTATTACAGTTTTTCATCAAGGTTGAAACGTAAACCTTATTTATTACATTTAGGGCTTAAGTTTGCCTGCCTACGAATGTAGTTAATTTTGCGTTTACTCCATGGCGCTAAATCCGCTCCCTCTAGCGGCAAATCCTGAATACGCCCCTGCTTTTGTATATAGAGACCTATTGAAGGACATGTTGGCCTCGCTGGTTGGGAAAGATTGGTTCTTTGCTCTTACAATCCCCTCAGTGTATCATTGGCTGGGAGCTTTCGCAATTTTTTCTTTGAAAGTTTGTCTTTCTTGAAAAATAAATGGTAAGCAATTCTTCCTTGTATGATTCTTCAAATAGTCTAATTGTGCTTTAAAAAGCTTTGATATTATTATTCCTATTATTAAAAACATCTTCCTTCATCGCCACTCTGATAGACTTGTATAGCTCGATATATTTGATATTCTCCTTTGGCAAGTCTGAGTGCTTCAGTTGCTTCCGCTGTTTCATCATTTTCCTGGTTCTGTCGCTGAACTTCTTATCCTTTTGTCTTTTTGGTGTACTTGCTACTTGTTCTGCCGCTGCCTTCACGACTTCCATGACTTTGGCTTCCAGTTCTTCTTCTTGGAGTGCTGAAAACCTATTTCTAAGTTCCAGCTGGAACTCGTTTCTGGACCCTCCCCAGGAGCCCGTGGGGTCCGGATTCTCCCCTCAGGTCCTGGTTTATGGCCAATCTTAATTGATGATTTCCAATGAATTATTAGAAATTGTTTTACTTTTATACGTTAGCTGGTCCCATGCAATGAGTTTATTGGAATTGGAAATTCAGAAAATATAGAGATTTACTTCGTCTTTGACGGAGTGTCTTCATACTACCGTTGATACTACATGAAGTTAAATTCCAAATTTGTTTTTACTGGAAAAAAACATGAACTCAGGCTCAATAATAGCGAGTGTCGTATCCCTTCTGTGACCACAAAAGTTCCATGTTTTAATCATATTTCTCGGAATTTCAAATCAAAACTATAATCCAAAAATAAGAACCGGTTTTACTTACTTCGACACTTGGTTCCATTTTCTGGGACCATTATTTTTCAATGAATATTGTCAAAGAAGTAGAGCTTGCAAGAGGTGAGAAAACATTATTCTAGTAGAAGAGAAATTTCGAGTAATATGGATTAGCTAACAGGATACTTTAGTTTAAATAACGTCGAATTATAATAAGCAATACTACCTATTTTGATTCCTTTTATTTTTTAGAATTGTCTTATCAGAAAATGCTTTATATAATTTTTGAATTTTTTATTTTTTTACTTGTAATAAGATAAAGTATTTCGTTGGCTCTTGAGCATAGTCTTTGAAAGATTGTGGACTTTGATGAAATCTAATCTTTTTGTTGCACGTTTTTGTTTTTCATATGGTTTTTTTAAATGTGAATTTTTTTGTAAAAATGTTAAGCGCATAACTGACAAATTCCAACCTGGAAACAGTTCATTCCTTTGTACTGTTAATATTGCAAGTGTTATCAAGTTATCAATGAACAATTCTATTCTTTATTCATTCGTAATTATATATCTGAAAAATTGCTTCATTCTATACAGAAAATGTTGAAAAGGAAGCAATAAAAGGAGGCGATTTCTTTGTTGAAAAATATTACCGTATTAAAGTGTGACTTTAATAATATGACCAGAATAAACCAGTAAATCAATCGACATACTAAGAATCAAACCAATCTGTCACAGCGTTCCCTCTAGTTATTCCATTTTCATGAACACCTTCTCGTTTTAAGTTGAATGCACGTTTTTAAAAATTAGTCACCCAACAGAACCAAAAGCTGTTGTTCTACGTGCAAGAAATAAAAATTTTTTACCTAAGGCCGAATACGCCATCCAAATTATATCGCGGTTTTCAACTTAGCCTCCCTGAAAGCCTATTTAACGGGTTTTACTGTATAAGAACAATGTTTATTATTACAGTAGACTAAATAGTTAACGATTTTTTCATATAATAATGATTCTTAAGCATTTTGGTACTGAAAATTAAAAACGACAGCTAATTTCGCAATACATAATTAGTAACTCGACTGTTAATTATAAGTAACTTAATAAGTAATCGACTTCGTAATCCTTCGTCCAATACATTTGTCTGCTTACTAATACAAAACTGAGAGTAGTAACGAATATATGGTTTAAAAATAGTGACTTCAGAAGTAATTTATTTTTCGGAGGATTTATTTTGTGGCTCACGTATACTTATAGCGTGCATTCTTCTGAAATTATTCAAATATTTTATCGCGAATTACATAACTATTTGTTTAAATTATTTTCAGAACGATATAATTAGGAAAATGTGTTAATATATTAATATAATTGTATATATATATATATCATCATCATCATCAGCCATTTTCAATCCGACGTCGGATGTAGGCCTCTCCAAGCGCTTTCCAATTCTCTCTATTCTGAGCTTCTCGTTGCCATGTTACCCCTAAATACTGAATGATGTCTCTGTTCCATCGGTCCCTTGGTCTTCTTCTTGGTCTCTTCACGTCTCTTGGTATCCAGTTCAGAACTGCTGATGTCCATCGGTTGTCGTTTCTCCTTGCAACATGGCC
>KZ308283.1:13892-28645 GCA_000376725.2 Ladona fulva | reverse complement strand
TTACATCCACGATATTCTTTCTTGCCATGATGATGTTGGTGAATATTTTTCATTATATATATATTGATGAATTTATTATTTAATTTCCTAATGACCTTTATGCATTATATGAATTAAGAACATGGGGTTGAAAGCTATGTAGACCCCTCTATCCCGTATCTCGTCCAGTAGAGACGTTCGTATACACGTATGAATGTATTTTACCCTCTTACTCATACTCCAACTCCTTTACCCATTACCTAGTCCTTAATTATTCCACCCCGCTCTCTTTTAATTCTCCCCAATTTTCTCATTCCCTCGATATCTTTCCTCATTCACTAACACTCTTTCTTATTCCCTATACTTTTTTTCATTCTTCTACCTTCCTTTCCCATTCCCCCTACTCACCTCCCCCCGTCCTCTTCCTCCTCTCCCCTCTTCCTCACCTTTTCTTCTTCAGATCTCCCGACGGAATCCGAGAGAAGAACTTTTTCTTTGCGACCCCATAGAAGACACAAACAGCTGAGTAGCTTTAATTGGAGACGTAACTCTGCGGTTCCTTTCTGTGCTATTCCAAATAAAAACGTAGGAGCGAAATTTCTCCCGTGATCCCAGCCTCACTCTAACTGGAAGCTTCTCCGAAAATCAACATTTCGCTTTTTTCCTCCCAAATGTGTATCGGAGGCTCGTTTTCTTTGACATCCGAGGAGAAGTTAATGGACAAATGTTTCGTAATTGATATTTACGGAAAGTCTCGCAATAACGTTTGGATCTTCGATGTGGCGCGACGTCTAAACGTCTTGTGCTGTTTAATTTGTTTGCACGTAAACTGGAGGATGAGATCTCGACTTTGTGACGTGGCGCCGAAGGCAACGAAGAAGCAATTTAGTCTGAGGTTTGCGTTCGCCTCGAGTGCGTACGGCTTAATGTTTGCGAATGTGCTGAAAGCAACAACTGCGCCCGAATTGAAAGGATGGATGGATTCTTCGAAACAAACTAATGAGCTTGGGCGAAGTTACTCGTGGGATGTTGCGTAGGATGCCATACCTGAAATGCTACAGCTGAAGTTTCGTGATTACATAACAATGCTGGGGAATTCATACAGACATCGATCTCAGTAAAGGAAGGCCTGATGATCTCAACGACATCCATGAAGGTGCCATTTTCTATGTCTGCCATATGAATTTAATCTACATTTCAGCAAATACGAAATTTTATAACTATACCAGGGCTCTATTCAAGGGATCGGCAACCCTTACGACGTAAGGAGCCAATTTTTATTCGTGTACAGAGTGAAGCATGCAACGACCCGCAGAATATTTCAATAAAAATACACAAACAGTTTAACATACTGTTTGATTTCCAGTATTAGCGTTGAACACGGATATACATACATTTCTGTAATGCATAAGTTGAAGGTAGAGAATTTCAAAAGAAAGCTTGTGAAGCAAATAGTGTAGAAAAAATTTGGTTTTCGTCTTTTCTTTCGTCCATGGCTTACACGGGATAGATCCCTAAAAACAAGCGTTACGTTTTAGAAGGAAAGAAATCATGTAATAATGACCTTTGAATAAACCCTTCATTTGTTGTCAATGCACATCTGAAACTACAGATGGTTCCATAAGTAGTTGTAAGTGACTCCGTAGCCACAGGTTTCCAACCCCTCTAAGAGTTCCTCATCATTCGTCGAATATCTTCACTAATTACAAGATATTACTTATGGCTAACAAACACAGACGCACTACTACTAGTACTAGTAGAGATGGTCCAGGTGTGGTTGAAGTGATTTAAGGCCGACATAGTAAATGATTGGGTCAAATATTGAGAGTAGAAGGGTTACTGAAGAATATGATTGAGAGTAAAATGCAATGGAAAAGACAGAGGAGAAGAATAAGGGAAAAGATGTTAGACGACATAAAGGGTGGGGTAAGTTACCAAGAAACGATACAAATTGCACTGAATAAGGAATATTAAGGCACATTAACCTACTGAAAGGTAGAAATAGACTTATATAATGTATGCATATGTTATCAGCCAGTTCACAGTTAAGCTCAATCTTCAATTCCTCCTCAAGATTGTTTCTCAACTTTCAGCTCTCAAATATACCAACGTATAATCTGATTTCTGAATCATTATAGTGTTTATTTACACTTTTCATTCCCTTTCTCAATCACGAGTCTCTTAAAGGCGATATAGTTTACGTTGTCTCATTTTCGAAAATGTTTTGACATGTTCCCACATATGCTTCATCCCTCATTCTCGTATTGGCTTCCTTTAAGGCGTGATACCATCCTATCCTAACCATATATATCCAGAGGTTAACTTTTCTTTACATCTTTTAAAATCAAAATTCCAGTTTCTTGGCTAAATTTCTTATAATCTCTCAATGAAGCAGTAAAACTTACAGGAGACTAATTAGCCTTGGTTCAGATATACCATACTGTATTTGCTCTTATGATCATTCCCAATATATAGATAGCTCTATCCCGTTAGACTTTTTTCAAGTCTATTCTACCTTGGGATTTTTCCTGGGTGCGCACCATCTTGCACAAAGTCACCCTTACCCGTTTTCCTGTCTTATGATTATTATTATGCTCTAAAATTCTTATTTATTTTATTTCCGCTGATTGCTAATTAATGATATTATTGATAAGTGTAACATATGCTATATTCAGGTACGAGAGCGCCTTCTCACCTCCTCTTTAGAAGTCTGTATTAAGCTTATAGTTATATGAGAAATGTAATCTCTGCATTATGAGAGATGCATTACATTATTATTCACATTATCGCTGTATTCTTTTGTAGCATAAGTTGTAAGTGACAAGTTATATGAGGGTACTGTGCTCGTATTTACTTAACGAAATAGTTTATAGCCGTTATCATAAGTTCATTTTACAATAACAGTTCTTATAAATCCTTATTAACAATTGTCATTTTTTAGACTTAACACACTCCTTAACACAGTACAGTCTCTCAGTAGCTTATCTTTCCCTTATTTTCATGACTATGGTTGATAATTTCTCCAACCGCCCGGTGCATTTTTTAATTTCAAATCTTCCCCTATTTCGTGCTTACCTGAAATCTTCTATTCTAGATAATCTCAAATATCTCAATTTAGCTTCTGATGACAAAGTTTACATTTTACTGTTGAGACTTGTATTCCACTTGAGAGATATACCGAAGCATTGATAAACGAATATTCACCGTTCCCTTCTTCTCACAGTCATAACCCTTTCAAAGTTTTAATTTGCCACTCTCTCATGCTTGTTAGTTCAGCTCTCCGGACTTAAACAATGTCCCATTTGACAGCCTTTCAAGGGGACATGAGTTGTTTTGACTGGAATGCTGTTACCGCAGCTCCGGCGAGAGATCCCAAACTGGATTTATGTAGTGTAAGTCTTCCGGAATATTTCAACGTCAATACTCCCGTAAAATCTTGTTATCCAAAACGTTACCCTGGCAACTTGGCTGACATCAGAAATTTGGCAATTTATTAGTGAAAGGAACAACCTTCTCCAAGCCTTCATCCGTTTCAGGAATTTTACCTCCATGAATAGCTCAGGAGAATCAGTCATGAGACATTTATAGTCCACCGGAAGCAATCATGAGTTTTAGTTCCACAATTCGTATTCGACGAAACTTTTAGTCAAGTATATTTCCTAATTTAAGGCTTAATATTGATCTAATAAATCTCCATTATTTCAAGTCTCCTTTTGTTGCTCTTTCCCAGGCAAGACTTTTCCCATTTACAGGTTCTGTTTTTCTGCAAGGTTATCAGATTTGAGGCCGGTTGGATCCTCGAAATTTTGGGGCACAGAAAGTTTTGGCGAGGGGGACTAGATGATGAGTGAAGTAGTGTTCCCTTCGTTACCTAATTTCTCGTCTAAATCTCTGCTTTGACCGTTACTATGGTGTGACTATAATGATATCATCTTTAAAAGTCGATCGCTACTTAACGATGATTTCTTGGTTGAGATTAATGACTATTCAATGCTAGCTTCTTTCATAATAGCTAAAGATTCATTTGGCATGTTTTTTTGCTATTTTAACTCATTAAAATTTTATAACTATATTTTTACGTCTTAGCTATTCTCTATTCTGTGACGCAGTCTTCTATTTGAAGAGAGTTTCAAGTTTCGGCTACCTAAAATAACTTTAATCATTGGAAAAGAGAAGAAAATCGAAGAAGTATATTAAAATTTGTTCAAATAGCGATGTGATTCTTGGTGATATAGAACATATACTAATCGCAGGAAGAACTCTATACTTCTTTACATCCACGATATTCCTAGCTCAGCTTTTATTCAAAATATATTTTTGAAGCTACTGTTTAAATTCTGTAATAAATAATAAATTTAGTGCTAAAACTTGTCACTTAATTGACTAAATTGCACATTAGAATTACTAATGTGACGTAGGTCAATGTATCCAATTCAAATTAGGGCTCCCGTTAGGCAAGTGGGCAATGCGTTCGACTTCAGTGAATGCGGTTCCGGGTTCGATTCCCGTTGGGGGCCTACGTGCGAAATGACCTAAGCTGTCGAAGCAATTTTGAAAATACTACCACTACTGCCAACTCAAATTGTTCTGTAGCGGTGAGTGTATGGCCAAATATGTTTGTAAGTTAAAAAAATAGGCCTTAGGAGGCATATTGATAATTACAAGGATTAATGTAATGATAATAGGTAAAATATCGGTGATTTAAACAAATCATATCTTACTTCCAAAAAAAATGCCATTCTCTCAATTTTGTCGCAGCATACATGAAACAAGTCTTACTTAAAAAATTCTCAGCATTTGAGTGTTTCATTAGTGTAACCATGAAACGAACACTCAACTTATTTGGTTCAGTTTCATCGTTGAAGAGAAGAATTTGCCTGTAGACGAGATAAATTTGAGGAAAAGAATAAGCTACTAGTCTGTAACAATCATTATTTTGCTTACTTACAAAAATTGGTAGTTATCTTAGAGTTGAATATGGAGTCAATAATGAAAATACTTTTTAAAAAATGAGGAATATCTACTTCAAATTTAATACTAGATCCTGAAAGTCATAATTCTAAAAAAAATGATGAATAGCATTGATTATTCATTTTTATTTTTATGTTTATGTACATGTTATTTTTTAAGTACAAAAATAACCTACTTTCCAAGATGCTACACTTTAGGTCCTTCCCTTCTCGTATTCTATGAAAGACTGCTATAGAATTTAAAGGAAAGAAAGTTACGCTCACTCGTCAAACTTTGCGATCTTAATGAATAAAGTCTTAAAAGCCTTCGAGGTTATAAGATCACGGTTAAGACTGGGACTTAATTAGATGGTTGATTTCTGCTTCAATGTCTGTTATATTATTAGGGCGGCGTTACTTATTAGAGGATGATGACGTAAGTTGTCTTTCTTGGATTGCTTATGTATAAATCAGCAATTTGAAATAAGTATCAATTACTAATCTAGAAATCATTATGTTTCTTTTTCTCCAACTTGAACATTTTATTCATAAAACTGTGGATTTCTTAGTATCAGATATACGTCTCTCTATAGAGGGTATTACGATCGTAATTATTCTCACATAAGATGATTTTACGCTAAGATAATTCTTACGCAATTCCGCCTTCCGTAGTCGTTCTCATTCTCTATATGTTTTCTGGTTTCTTCTCTCATAAAAAGGGCACGAAAGGATTGAAGATTAAAGTTATAAAAAAGAATATCGATATTTAAGTAAATGTTTAATGATGGAGTTGCTATAATTAACTATATCATTTAATCATATCAACACAAATAATACTTAACATGCTTTACTTGACGCTAGTAATACACATTATAGCAGTATATATACTGGTATAATTTGTACCATAATTTTGGTAGTGTTTTTTACATTCCTCGGCGATTTGTTTGTGTATTCCATTGGTTTTTGAATTTTTGAATGTATTTAAAACATTTCTTCATTTCTTTTTTAGTATTTTTGTGGGTTTTTGTGATCCGTCCTCTCTGGGTGTTTTTTCGCAACGAGAAAATTCCTTGTAAAAATCTCACTCTTCCCTTATCAGCTTTGCTTTGCAATGATTTCTCTCTCCCCAGACTCTTCCCATTTATCGTTAATCTATTTTAATATTTGAGCAACTTAAGAGATTAAGGGTTAGAGTGGCCCACATGGGTTTTAATCTTGCTGATAAAGGGCCCGTATTTATATTTTTATGGGAAAAAACTTTGAATCTAGCTAATAATATATCATAGCATTCCTTCTAAAAGTATTATATTATTATTTAGTCAGCGAATCCGTGCAATGTGGGGAAGACCGTAAAATAATTATTATGATCCGTCACGTTCTCCTTGAACTCACGCTAATATTCCACTAATTCTGAGTATCTCATGGTAGGTTATTACTGGAAGTGTTTGCGCTTTATAACTTATCTGCACATAGGGAGGGCTAAATGTAATGGAAAATATCCTATTCTTGCCCTCCGCCGCTATTTGATCGACGACCCTGTCTTCTTTTCCATTATGTCAGAGGTATAACTAATTCCAATGTTAGAGACTCCCCTTACACCGAAGTATTTGCCGAAAGATTGGTCGGTAATTTTGAATCGCGGAATGAGCTCAAACGAAAGGGGAGATGTCGGCAAATACCATCCATGAGATGCGAGTTTCTGCTTGATATTTCATCCTTCAATGTTTTCGTTCCGCGGGACATCGAATTAGAGATCGGAGTAATATTCCTCTTCGAAAACGCCATTTCGTGGGAGATGGGAATGTGGGTCGTTGAAGATACTTTTCCGATGCGAAGAGTAATTCTGACAAAAGCCGTTTCGATAGCGTCGCTGATTCTCCGCTAGGGGCGCTCTCTTGTCCACGTAATCACCCACAGCTGTTGATTCTCAGGCGGTCCCCCCCGATCAAATCCTTTTAACGACTTGTCACCATATCGATCCTCGGAGTTTCGGCTTACGATAACGCAAACGATACTATAAGATGCTTCTGGGGGTTCCGATTAGACTGATCTCTCGTTGTCCCTTTGGAAGGCGAGAATACCTCTATGCCGATGTACATGTGAGTTAGCGTGTTAGTTTGATTTCGGAATTGATGGACACAAATGAATAAAACTCATAAAATATATTACGACCCTCACTTCATTAACTTTTCCAGGAGTTGTCTCACAAATTGTGAGATCTTCTTTCTTCTACCCTGATAAGTTTATAGTTAAGAATTTTTGAGGAAGTAGATGTCAAAGGCAAAAGAAGAAATACAGGATAAGTATGTTTGAAAATTTCGTTGCAGTATGTGGAGCTAATTAATTGTAAAATCTCATTATGGTGGTTATTAACATTATTTTAAAGAGTTGAGTATATGTCAAATTTTAATGATTTCAATTTGGTTATTCGACAGATAGTGAGAAGTTCAAATATACTCAATCATTCTATATTAATCTAGTTTATCTTACTTGAAAAGGAACAGATACCAGTAGTTCTCCAAAAAGATGTAAATTGCACATTAGAATTACTAATGTGACGTAGGTCAATGTATCCAATTCAAATTAGGGCTCCCGTTAGGCAAGTGGGCAATGCGTTCGACTTCAGTGAATGCGGTTCCGGGTTCGATTCCCGTTGGGGGCCTACGTGCGAAATGACCTAAGCTGTCGAAGCACTTTTGAAAATACTACCACTACTGCCAACTCAAATTGTTCTGTAGCGGTGAGTGTATGGNACAATTGATACTATAAATAAGAAATAAGGAGCTTTCTACTTTAATTAAAAATTATACCTTTGACAATTTGGGAAGATTATCAATTAGCCTTTTTTGCTTTTAAATGGGGCGTATACTCAATAAATAATTACCATTTATCATGAAGTAAGCAAGATGTAAAAAGGCAGTTTACATTCAGGTTTACCAGTTCTATTTGGTTCATCGGTTCATGGATTAGAAGTAAAGATAATTGAATCTTGCAGTTATAATCGTGCGACCTGGAATGAACGCAAATGATAACCAGGCGTGAAAAATTCTGACGAAAATTGGAAATATGTCATCACACATTCCAGGAGGATGCTTTTTTGCTTAAACTAAGGAAGACTATTCCGTTACAGCTAAAATTGGTAAGATCACCCTCTCGAAAGTGGAAATGGTTTTTTCAGTCACTGCATAGTTTTTCACGCATAGTGCACGCTTTTACGTTCCTTCACCAGAGATGCTTGGCTCATTTTAGTATAATAAAAATCCATCATATGTTCAGAATTCAGCTTCGACTTCTTAATAAAAATACAATGACATTCTTTCAATATAACGAATTGAGAATTTCAGCAGAATTTCAGAGATAAAGTACGTTAACCAGGGCGGGCAATAGGTTACACAACTTCGGATCCTCATTGCTGTATCCACCAAATTAAGGAATATAGAAATTGTTCTCCTCGCGTAAGAAGGCAGTTATGCTAGCCTGAACTTTGATCTCTTCACGCAGACACCGATTCTTTTTCCTGCAGCTCAATAAATATTATTAAAATAATAACGGTAGAAGTGTTCTATCTTTATTATTTACGCTGGAGAACTACCACAAAGTCGAGGCCGAATTCGTAGGTTCAAATATTATTGATTTCCAACGCCTGAGCCTGTGTATTCTCTGGATGCGTTTATTTCATTTCCTAAGAGGCTTACTGTTATTGTTCTTTTCCACCAAAGTTGCTGTTACTTCTCCTATTAAGATATCGTTATTAGTTCGTTCAAATATGGTATATCTGTTGAAAAATCTCAATCCGTTCGGTTGTCTTTCTTCGTATAATCTTCTTAGATGCCAAAATAGAGGAATGTTGTATTTTTGATAGTTTTATTCACTTCTTTGGAGTTGAATTTCCTGCTTGTGACTGAAAATGTGTATGGAGTGTGTTCAAACGTTGCTTTGCGAATGATTGCGCCAAAAATTTGATCCTCTGGATTACGCGTCTGATCTGTCGCTTACCATCACAGGCTGTTACGTAAGTTTTTGGATGAAGAATATTGAAGGGTCTTCCTAAAGTAATATAAAGGTGTGAGTGTCAACATTAGAGAACAATCGAGACTTAAAGAGTAGGAAAAGACAAACAAAACCCAGAAATGGGGTCAGGAAAAAGAACTTTGAAGAGGATAGCAAAGCAAACGAAGAACTTAAGAAAGGAATGAGTGGACCCAAAGGGATGTTCAAACATCAATCGCAAACAAATCGCAAGCGACACGAATATTCTGAGGTAGAAGTTTGTAGTCTCAGCTACTAGTACTTTCATATTCTGTACGAAATACAGCACCGAAAATTTCATCTCCAGAAGGCGTTTAGAATTAACTTTGGAATAATTTCGTAATTCGTTAGTGACTGAGCCATCATTCTATACATCATTTTGAACTCTAATCTACATATTTACCCTGAAATCATTGTATGTATGTACAATGAAAGATTTCAGATTACATGGAAAACAAGGAAATCACGGTCATCAAAGAACAAATTATATATACCTTTTATTGATGGAAATGTGGATGGATATATTATATATTAAAAAGGTTTTACAACAAAGAATGTAAATTCAACATATGGAATAAAATTCTGTCATAAATTTGCCATAAAGAGCGGTTAGGATAAATGATAGCACAGTCCAAATTGTAAAAAAAATCAACAGCAAATCTTAAAGCATGTTAATTTTTTCGACATGTTGTTGATCCCTCTACATTATCATTTCTGCATCTTTTTGCCACATATAATGGGAATAAAAGAATTTCGAAATTATTTGAAATACACTAAAATTGCAGGGAGCGTTTGATAAATTATCAATGAATAGACGAGTGTAATGAATTATGAATAAATATGCATCGGATGAGATCTAACGTCTAATTCAAGGAAACATGATTTCGAAAACTCCTAAAAACTCAATTTCGTATGGAAAATCTTACACCTTAAACATTAGTGTTACCCAAAATATCGCCAATTTCTATGAAGATTAAACTAAAGACATCAGTAGGATGATGATGATACCTGGGTTACTTTCAGCGAACCGGGTTTCTAAAAAACCGCACCATGACCATTATCTCAATCCTACCGGAAGGAATTGTTGTACTTTTCGTCTTATCAGACGTATTTCTGTATTGAAGTATCATGGCGAAAATTCCACCGTAAGTTAATTTCTACATATGTCTTGTTTTTTAGCATTTATAAAACGATCAGTGCTAAATTCTTTTCGTTTTATATTTTTAGAATTCGCATTCATTTGATAACATCGAAGTTGTATTTAGGTTAGCTAATAATAATATCAATCATAATTTAATAAGTGCGGATTAAATTTTTTTAAAGCGACAATATAAATTATTTAAATATAATGTAATACATTTAAAACTATTCTTTTCTTTAATGATTTTAAACTAATAACATCATATCATTTCTTTAACCCTCATGAATTAAGGCATACAGATGCATGTTATTCGTAGAAATATGCCGCAGATCTTGTAAAGTGTACCAACTTATACATTTCCAGCAGTCTTTTCTCTATTTCATTTACGAACCACTCTTCGTGTCGTCAGCAGTAGTCATTCGCTCGCAGTTCCATTGATGAGCACATAAAAGAAAAAACACCGAAAATCACGCTCGATTATCGATTATTATCTTTTCAGGCCCATCTGCATTGACAGCACCCTTCAGCGTCCCATTGGCCATCTTTCCTCCTCCGTACCTTTTTAAATTCCCTTTCCTCAGAGTTTCCGCTCTATGTTAAAGCATCCCATCTTTCTATTTCCGTTCCATTCGCTTCTTTCGTCACTTAATTGCCCCCGAAAAATCTCGACCGGTCGTCTCCTCTAAAAGATGAGATGAAAGCCGATTCCTGTGCGACGTCCAGCCGCTATTAATCCACATCTTTTGAACTCTTTTTTTCCCTGATCCGGACGAAAAGCAATTCTTCGCGGAAAGAAGGGAAAAAAACGCTTCTTTGTCGCAGGAAAATCCCCAGTTCGCTGGTAGCGTCTTCAGGCAAATGGAGGGCGAGGGACTACTTTAAGGCCGCTTTCTCTCAATAAGGGAGAGAAATTCGCGCGCGCGCAAAAAAAGCGAAGCGGAGGCCGCGCAAGAGAAGGATCGTCCTTTGTTCTCATCCATTAGTCTTTTTTCTTCTTCCTCCTTTTGTTTTTAGTGCCTCCCGCCGTTGGCACTCCTTTTCCGACCTCTGTCATGCACACTCGCTCCTTTCCTCTTCCGCCTCTCTTCTCTTTCGTAGTTTACAAGATGTCCTCTTTGGCGCACGTTGCCACCGCAAATGGAAAATTATGCTGTCCAATGCCATGGATCGACATACGATGGAAGGGCTCTAGTTCCGATGATTTTTGAAAAAAGGGGCTGTCACTATCTCGCTCGTTATTTAGCCGAAGGGGCGTGTATGGGCTGGGCAGCCATTTCATATTGAAGCAGTCGAAGAGGTTTGGAATCTTATCTGGCTGTTTTTGAAGAAGAGACACATAAACGTAAACGTGTGATCTTTTGAATTCAAACGCAATGGATTAATACCACGTCCGGTCGTCTACGTAAATTTCATCGCAAAGGAAGAGTTGTGAAATATTTCCAGTAAATGATTGCGCAAATTATAACAACACTTCCATATTTTTATCACCGAGAATTAAAAATCCATGTCTATAAAAACTGTGAACGGCTATTGAGGCTTCTGAAACTGCAGATACACTCTGTATTTGCTATATAGCATGACAATTGCATAGAAAGTTGAAGGAAAATTATTCTTTAAGTTTCAGCTAATATGAAAACTTAGACAACTATTGTGTATTTGGTTTCTATAATTTTCTATCTGGTGTTGAAAATTCTGTGTGAAAACAGATAATTTTAAACGGAAAGTATACGACTAGATTATGCACTGAAGATTCTTTCATTCAAAGATGACTCATTAATATATTAAAATGTAAGCACCATTCTGCCGCAATAGATTCTTGTCACATGTTTGTTTCTATTTTTTATCTATCTTAAGCTCATTTTTACTTAATCTACAAATGTAATGAGCGATCCCCGTCACAAATTCATAATTTATATCGATTCAGCTCCTGAGTTTTTTAACTTTTGATGATAGATTATGGTTTTATCTTTGTTCGTTAATAGCAACGTTTCAATTAATTTGATCATGAAATGAAAGTAAATGGTTTGACCTAATCGTACCTGACAGGTGATATTATAGAATAATTTAAGCTAATACAGGTAGAAAAATCAAGTCTTTATTTCTGAACACGTCCATCCATAATGAATACACTGGAAATTAAAATTTTCGTGTAGTAGGTTATAAAATATGTGATTGATTTAGTGGGCTATAGTAATATATTCATTTTCACCTAGATGGCTCCTTCACTCACATTTGTTGCAAGAGAAAACAGGTAACTGACTAATGCTGTTAAAGATAAAACCTACTGTATTTACCCAAAACGATTTTGATCCCGGGAATTTTGAACATCACTAGTTGGAGAAAGAATCGTAAGTTTCTGATAAAGCCGAGACTCGAGACCAAATCTCGTTCTTCCAAGCCAGGTGCTTCATTCGCCAGTTTAGCTACCTGGGCAAAACTAAATCTCGCACGATTAAGGGGCTTTTGGTGGGAGGCTATTGTTACCACCCAGCAAGCGGGTGATCCGGATTCGGGTTCCGAAGAAGGCCGGTTTAAAACACCGGTTTCTTTTTCGGTCATCAGACTCGTATACAATACCTTGTCCATTTCTTATCTATAGTTGAAATTTGAAGATTTCAAAGCATCTATGAAAATAAATGAACTCGGATGCAATCTCTCGTAAGCAATCTTTTTGTGCTGATCTTATTTTTTATTAATGAATTAATTTCACCCTTTCGGCGAGGTTAGGCCAATGGGCCTCTCTTACACCTAACATCTGAGTCATTGGTATTAACCATTAATACAAATCAACTAATAACAACTAGGATAATCTGTACACTTGTAGGTAATTTTTTGGGCATTAATGAAATTAATTCTCTCGATAATAGATGACATTGTCTTCTTTTTGGCCTGATTGTTAAGAGATGTGGTTGAGAGCATTGAAATTGACGTAAATGCAGCTTTCTTTTATTAGTAAAGTAGTCAATGCGGAGAACTTTTATTTATTTTCGATTCCCGATATTTCGACGCAAGAGAAATTGGACTCTAACTGACGGATGCATATCACCAAAAATCTCAATGGCTGCCATAATTCTTTTCCTCTTGCCTTTCTTATCCATCCGAGGAAATATCCACTCCTCTCAAGGTTTTCCTCTCCCACCTTCACGCACACACACTTGGCTTCCTTATTTCTCCCCCGCACACGCGTGGCGCTATATTTCCTACGTCACAGGGAAGGCTCGGGAGATGGATGAAAAGGCCGGAAGTCATGTGACGTAACGAATGGCCACTTCCTTCGGCCCATTCAAACGCATCATTCACGCAAACTTCTAGATCGCGCCTTAACTTTTACCTTCAGCAAACTTTTTTTCCCCGCGTTTTCGAGTGGAAGGGCTTGTCTTGCGGAAGAAAACTCCGTGTTGTTGGTCGGCGGAGAAAGGACTGATGGAAAATGGGAACATGGAGGAGGAAAGAAGAGGAAAATACTTATGAGGTGAGGGCGATATGAACATATTTATCGGAGGAGACTCGGTTGGGGATGTGAGGAATGGGACTGAGTATAAGAGGGTGAATCTTCGAGGATGATTTGTGGCTTTTTGTATAGGTTAGCGGAACGCACTAGACTTCGTGAGGGACGTGATGAATGAATTTCACGCTCTTTTGTAAGGGCTAAAATACTCCGTTTCCTTGCGGAATATAAATCAGAGTGAGGAAGCGCCGAAGGAAACATTTATATGGCTCTTTTTCCCATGATGCCTTGCAACGGCGGATTAGGGTGCATTCGCTCAAGGACTTAAACCTCATTCTTCTCAGCACTATCGGTTTCCTTCAATTTTATTGGATTCTCCCATAAAACCTTTTATGAAATCACTTTCTTTGATATCTGGTTATTTGTAAGGAACTCTTCCTGTTTTTCGGGTGGTTTATTTCTCCCAACTACTGCTATCGAATCTAGTATTTGGATGCACGGACAACGAAATATCTGATTAATTATCTGACCACCTGTAATTATATATTGTTAATAATCTTCACAGATATTTTTCATCTCACTCATACTCATTTTTTACCATTAAAATAAGAATGTTTATCAATTTACAAATTAGAATTCAAGTAATGTATACATAGCGATTCAGGCTTCCGAGGAAAATTACCTTATTTTTCACATAGTACTTATTTTCATATTTATTCTCGGAAATGAATGTGCAATAATTTCTCAAACTAGAATTTGATTTCTCTCGGAGAAATTTGCGTCATTCTTAATGTTTTTCTTCAAACTATCATAGTTTTACATCTTAGACATATTTATTACACAATAATCTTAAGGGACGTTTTGGAACTGATTATACAATCAATTTTGCTTTAAATTCCTATCTATTAGTCTTATTATCTGTTATAGTTTAGCGACGGATGAAATTAATCGTTTCAGACATTTCCACAGATTTAAAAACTCGTTAATTTTTCGTACTTGCTCAGAATTAGATATATAAAGATAAACGGGATATTAAGCGTCCTAATTTATAATCAATGAGCGTTGTGTGTTTAAATATGCTTATTATAATGAGCATCTAAATAAATAAATATTTTGCAGTAGTCGTGATAGATTTATTGGTTTTAAGCCAAAATTAATATTCTTCTATAGGAAACATTGAGGGAATATATTATGAGTATATGATTTA
>KZ308283.1:0-13869 GCA_000376725.2 Ladona fulva | reverse complement strand
TTTAAATTCATGTTATCAATATCAAATGCATTAAAAATTCTTTTTTATATGGATCAACAGACTGTAAATTTGTCACAATTAATTTTCTTATATAAATCTATGCATCCTTTATATATTCTAAAAATTAAAAACTTTACTATAACTCAACTTTAATGTCTTGCCTTTACTTTGTGGATCTGTATAATGGACAAAATATTCATTTAATACGCAACCTGTTTCGAACTATTCAGTTCATCATCATATGAAGACGAACTTTCCTTTTGCAAAATTCTTAGGAAATTCCTTCCTAGAAAAGCATGCACTGAGTTAGAGATAGATGACTTGCACGTAAAGGTGTGCACTTATGAAAATTCCGAACGAAAGACGGATATGAAAAGGACTCGAACCCGGGTCTCTAAATTTTGTTGCAGAAGCCATTAAGATATCTTAATGAATGAACGTGTACATGAAAACATGAACATGAGAACGTGAATATGAAAACTATGAGGCTCGGGTTTGAGTACTGTTCCCGTCAGACTTTTCCGATGTCCATTTTTCCTTGGGAAGAAAAATATCCCCTGAGAATTAAGCTCCATGAACAACTGGAAAGAAAAATTGAATTTGAAACGTTGAAATTTGTCTCAACAGAGTAAAGTATACTACCAAATATTTTTCTGAAAATATAAAAACCTAATCAGCTCATTCATACACTGCATTCCTTGGAGCATTTCGGAGAAGAGACTACTTTTATTTCGGTTTGGGCCATAGAACTGTGACATTACTATTATAGATTACGCCATTACCGACATTATCATCGGCAGCTGAAAGTTAAGTTAAGAAAGGGTAACTGAAATGCAACTTAATGAGGATTATAAATTTTCATCGGTGTAACCATTTCCTCTTCCCCTATTTCCGGTTTTTCTGTTTGAGTTTTGCAGAGGCTGGGATTATTTCTTGGCGGAGGGAAAAGAACGAAGAAGAGGAATAGGCACAGGGATAAAAAGGTTAAAAGGCCGAGATCCCGCTTCCATTTTCAACTCATATATTTCACGGTTTCTATCTCAGCAGCTCGTGTGTCATTGTCTGAAAAGAATATATATTCTCGACTTTCTGTGTCTTCCATCGAATGCAATCCCCTGCGACGACAATTCATCTCCTCGGCGAATCACTCCGCTTGATTCTCCAATGAAAGCCCTAATCTTACCGCGTTACTTTTTCATCCACGTAACTATGTTATATCCCAAGTGCATTTTGATGATATCGAAGAGTGGAACCTGGTGGAATTTCAAATTTACATTAATAAGAATTTAGTGTCAAACGCAATTTCTACAGACTGGGATTTTCAGCATTGCCAACGGTTAGAATCTTTCTAGCTTTCCAAATCTGGGTTAGTTGGAGCAGTTTTCGATTTTAGAAAGAATTATCTGATGAGAAATTATCTTTGGGACGATAATGATATGTTTGGTTATTCGTTTATCGCCTTCATTTGAGAAAAAAATAATAATACTCTATAGTCGGTGAAAAAAATGCTGAAATTGAAGTAAAATGACAGCCATAGGATTTCATTGTTTTTCAAGAACTTGATGCATGGCTACATTGAAACTTTCTTTATTGAGAGTCTGCTTTTACTTCATTTTCTGCTCAATTACTGCGTATCGCATGTTTAACCAACATTCGTGGATATTTTAGAACGATACATCGAAAAAATTAATTCGTAGAACTGGAAAGCTTTTCCAAATTAATTTTTTGGAAAACGAGATTTTTAACTATCTGATGACCGAATCCTTTGATTCTTAATATATTAGTTGCCGGGCGTGGTCGTTAGCGCTGCAACCGAAAGGTCGCGGGTTGAAATACCGTCTGATCGTATTTCGCGTAAAGGAATGGGCTGTAATCTTACTAAGGAATTACTGCGTACTTTTTTACAGTTTATTACTGCCCCTATGATTGTCTAGTAAATGGCTGTTCGTAAGGGCACTGGAAAACATAAAATAATGTCGTTCTCTGTAAAATTCTTCCTTTAATCCCAATATTATTAAATTTGGCAAAATCACGGATCATTTTTATGAAGCAACCAGCTGCTCATATCTCATTTTTTTATTAAATTATGTAATTGTATTCATCGCCCAGTGAAAAATATACATTACTTAATAACTGTGGTATTATATTTCTATATTGTCGCAGTTATAACTGGATTTATATATATTTGAATGATAATTACATAATATGTACATTTGGTACATCTGGTGTCAACTTCGAAACTAAAAGAATGAAACATAGTGGAAATATGTTTCGTTTCTTATCTTTGCTGTTGTTTTAAAGTCTTTAAAGACTTCCATCTTTTAATTTTAGCCCATCTCTGTTTTACGCAACTGGTAATTTTGGAAAAGTTTACCAATTATTGAAAGTAATTACACCTTAAGTAAAAGTATTTTTCTGAGAAATTACGTTGAGTAAATAAAGCTCTCTGTTTGCAATACTTTAAAGGAAGATCCTAAATAATGGAAAAGAATTATTCAGTATTCACTTTTCCATATATTCAGCATCTCTTCATAAAATTTAAATGGCTTTAAAAAGAACAATACGAACAGTAATTTTAAGTGCATATACTTCGTAGATAATGCATGTATTTCCCTAAAGGGAAAACATATAGAAGGACTTGCTAGAATTGCGATAGAAGATGTGGAACGGAGGGATATCTAAATTTACTTATTCCAGATAAAGCCAGTCTGCATGCACAAATGGGATTGTTAAAAGTACCATGTTATTAGGGTTCGTTGTATTTCGTTGTAGTGCCTCGAGTTACTCAGAATATATACCAATGTGTAGCTAATTTCCTTAGTTTTCCCAAGGGTTGCTAGGACGTCATAATAGCAACGCGAAACGGAATCTACTTTAAGTTGTAGGGTATTTTGCATTTTCGAATTAGGCCAACCCGTTTGATATTTATACCTTCCTCAATGAATAAAATTTTTATTGAAGGCACGATAAAGTACCAAAAAGCTACAGTAAAATCTTGATGTTAGTAAAATAGAATGAAAACATTCAGTTTCAACGCAAATTAAGAAAATAATCTATAAAATTTAATTGTAAAAATTTCAATATTTATTATGATATAAACATTCATGCGATAATATGCAATTAGGAATTATTATTTATCACATATTTTCCCCAGAGTAGTATTGATTGTATGGGTTACCTATATATTTCCCTCTAATTTTTTTCCATCATTGGGTGGCATTATTTGCACTGGCAGCTGCGCCATTACTTCATAATAGGAGTTTTAAATTGCAATATTTCTGATTTTCTTCATTTAAACGACAGAGTAAACCCATGAAATCCCACTATACTATTTATAACATGCAAAATAATTAGTTTCTTTGCAAAAAGCTTTCAAAAATTTCAATAAATATATTGAAAGGAAGAATAATTAGTAATTCACACAACAGATTTTTATTCGACTATTTTATTCAGCAAAATTACATCTTCAGGTGATTATTTACATGGGTGCAGGGTCTTGAAAAATAAAAAAAATCCTCACAAATGAATATCTGTTCCGTAATCCTTCCACTCTCTTTTTCCTACCTGTTACTTAGTTCCCCTTTTCCTTTCACCTCCGTATCCTTCTTAAACTTATCCATCTCCACTTCCCCTCTTTCTCATATTTAAGCCCTGCACCATGTAGATAATCACCTGAAGATGTCAAATCGTAGACGAAAGTAGTCAAATAAATATCTGCGGTGGAAATTATTAAGTATTCCTCCTTTCAATATGTGTGTTGAGTTCTACAAAGTCACCCTTGTACATATAAATTCGATTTTCAGTAAATTGCGAGCTCTCGAGAAATCAGTCGCGCGAGGGTTAGAGGGAACCCTGATTAATTACCCCCGTTAAAGAAATTATAGAGATACTGCAGTCTTTAGATACTAAGAATTGAATTCATATTAAAAATAGAAACCATATTGGTCTTAATGTATCATTTAATACGTTTCTGCTATAATTCCTTAAAAATTCTGTACTTTATATGTAACTGGTGAGGAAGAGTGGCGGGTCTATGGAAAGTCACAATTGTAAATTTTTGAAATTTAAAGAAGACTTGTCAACTAAGCACTTCTCATACATTTTCGATGCATGCTATGAATTCATAAATTTTGCTATTTGAAATACTTTAATAAGAAAAGCGTCGCAAGGGCCCATGGATGAGCAACCAGGGCCAAAATTTAGGATTCCTTTTCAGAAGACTCCCATTGGTGTGTTTCCTCCCTGTCTTTCAGCCTTGGCCTGTAGTAGTGGTAGTCCTCTGCAGGAATGGCTCTGCTGTCCCCAGCACTCCGACGGCGACGCGCTCGCATTCCTTCCTTTCCGAAACCGTTCTGCTCTCTTTCAGAGGACGCATTTTCTTCCACAAAAGAGGAACGCCCCCAAGGAAAGATCCTTGCTCTGGCTGTCAATACACTCCTGAACTTCTTTGGTTGGAAATGCGGACATTTTGAATGCGTACTCAGCGGAAGAATAACGATAATGTAGTCGAGACTCCTCAGAGTGAGACCGTCCATTTTGTAATGGAAAACGAAAATTATTCCCCTCACCGTTATTCTTTCTGTACTTATTTATGCTTAATTCTCTTCAAAATACTTATATATAATTTATTCTCCTGAATGCCTGTTGCGCTAATGAATGAAAAAATAAACATCTCATTACAGTTTCTTTCTTGCTAGTCTTATTTTCATCACTTATATGGCCAGTCGATGATTTTCGGTAGTAGAAAGGGTGCCCGGATAGCCACGTGTAAAGCGGTCCCGGGCTCGATTCCCGGTGGAGGCCCACGTCTGAAATGACCTAAACTGACGAAGCACTTTTAACGGTAGTACAGCTGGTTATGGGCGAAGATGATGATGCATTTAGTTTTAATGCTGATGTTGACGGTCGAGTGTCCTTCCCTCCAACTGCCCTTACAGGGAAAATCGGTCATACACACACCACAAATAAACCGAAAAGCCGGGACTCTGGGACCTCGGCGTTGGAGCACTAGCACGCTAGCCACTCCACCACTGGTACATATAATACAATATATAGCCACTCCACCACTGGTACATATAATACAATACAGGTACCGATTACCCTTGGCAGATTATCTGGGATGCTGTTCAACCAGAGTTCTAACAAACATTAATGCCTTTATTGCGCATACCTATTCATCGTTATCAAGAAAATCTGGCTGTAGAATTTTAGAATAAATTACCGTGTATATAATAATATATTACCGCGCCATATTAGTACCGACATAAAGTCTGCATACTCACCTCAGCAGTGATAAGGGGTATCTATTCTGGACTGTTTTCAAGGCATCTTGTAGTTGGTCAAGATGGTTTAAAATCGGTTATGGAGTAAATGATTTCCACCTATCTTTATATCCCAATAAATGTGCATCTTCATTTATCGCAATTTAATCATAAAGGAAGAATGTCCTTTTTAAATCTTTCTCTCTTCAGTGATAATGTTATTCATAGAAGTTTCGACAAAAATATACGCTCAATTGAGAAAAGTTTGGCTGGAATATTACAACTCAATAGAGAGCAAAACGTTATTTTTTTAGTTTCGATCGCTTAGACATATATCCTCAGCCAAATATATTTCCTCATCGGGTAATTCTGGTGGTGTATCGAACTGAATATGAGAGCGCATTTTGATCTCAACGACAATAATAAAAATAATAATAATAATAATAAACTTGAGTATTCTCTTTAGTAAACGTAAAATTATTTCCTTAATTTGTAATTGATTATGTTACAAAACTTGTGAAAAGTAACATAATCTTTAATAAGCTATGGAGATGTTCCACCTAATATTGCTTACTATTGTTAGTATCGCACCGAATGTTTTTTGTATTCCCTCAACTAGTATAATCGATCCTAATACCAAATTAAAATTAATTTTTTATCGTTGAACATAGAACCTTGGGGTTGGATCGCTAAAACGCTATCCACTCCACCACCGCGGTCGGTAAGATGTAGTTCTAGCTAAAGATTAGAGCCAATTAAAATATTGACGACAATGTAATCAATATGATCTAGCTTAACTTGGTAGAAAGCCATAATGAAAAAAATATGAATCTACCAAGTTATTTCATCTTTATTTCATATTGACGCTACATTACTGGGATTACAGTCGGGCCTGCAACCGTGTCTATAATAAGAAGATGACCGTAATTAAAGCTCCGTTGTACCTTCCACTGTCGAATAGATTCGCCATTTTCTTTAAGCACCTTTACACGGAAGATAGTTCCCATATTCATAGCAATACAATACACTTATTTGTTTCCGATGATGTGGAACTCTCCCAACCCATAAAAACCCTTCCATAAGATACTACATGCATTGATATTCCGAAAATAGAGGGGATTGTGCCGAAGAAAACTGTTTTCTCCCCAAATTTAGACTCAAAGCTCGACCGCTCGTGGATTTGGTATTGCAGACGTGGAGAATAAAAAGTAATATGCGGGTCCCAGCGCTGAGGAGGACTCGTTTTAGGAGAAAATGGAGAGAGATAAAGAGGTGAGGATGGCGGTGGGAAAACTGAAAGTAGCGGAAGGGTAAACAGAGGAACTTTAATCCCAAGGAGAATTAGGAAAAAAGGATGAAGGGAAAACAAGGGAGAATACAAATCAATGCAATAAGAGAAGGGAAGCAACGAATCAGATAAAGGAGAACTTTAAAGTGAAAGGGAGGCCAAGGGAGAGGAAGGCATGCCTGGAAACGTTTGTGGGTGTACGTATCGTTGTCATGGAGACATTTTTAAACAAATGAACAGCGGAGGAGCAAGTCGTGGGCGTAGCTCATCTCATCGATATTTTTATGCAGATGTAGCAAGAAAGATCCTTGTCTGGTGTGCAGGAGCAGTGGAGCGGATTTCTCTGTGATGTCAAGGGAATATTTAATTTTCTACTGTGAAAGGAACTGTTACAGATTTCATTATCCAAGGAAATGAATGAACCACTATGAAATGCTTTAAAATAGCACTATAAAATTCGGCGTAATGTTTAACAATTGCTTTCTGGAAGGAGAACCTGCTCTGTAGAAAGACATTGCAGAAGAATTTTCGCCCTTAAACGAATAAATGCCCGATAATTTACTCTTTCACCCAGAAACGTCCTTCTAGATGATATTCTGGATTCAGTTTGAGCAACTAAAATATGTTAAATGGAGAAGTACTTATTATATAATGCCGAAGATAACTCAAGGACAGTTGTTTCGATTTCTTGAGCCACGTTATAAGAATATACACAGAAGTTCGCTCGACCTTTGTTAACTCTGTCGCTGTACCCTAAAATATTAATGGCGATTACCGTGACTGTGATTGCACTTTTTTAGCAATTTTTATTACGTTTTAACTTATATTCGCTTCCTTTACTGAAGTTTATAAACAAACAAATTCAAACTTACCACAGTGATATTTCGATGAAATTCTCATAGAACTTAAATAAATATTTAATACATCCAAGGGTATCAATTTTCAGTAAAACATGATGGATTAGAATGCACATGTTTTTAGGATAAAATTGGTAAATTTCTAAAGAAAAAAAAATAATTTCTTCTCAATGAAAGTTTGCGAATATTATAATAACTACGATAGCCAAAATTTAAAAATTATTTACTCAGTACTCAGGATGGAGTTCATCACAAGCGGAATTTAAATTTTTGTCAGTTTTACTGTTTAAATCTCGATTTTTAACAACTCCTTCCTATTTATGAATAAATATAAAGTTTTAAGATATAATGTATGGTCCATACTGCCTTCATATAAAAAAGATATCCTTTAGTAGTAAAATAGGGATGTAAACCTCGTGATTCTTGCAATCTCTTGCGACAAACAAGGTTTCGCTAACCTATTCTCTGGCATTGGAGTTCTTCCTCGCTTTTGATTGGGTTACCATCCGCAAGAACATCTCCATGCCCAATATTCCAACCAATCAGCTCGCTTTATTTTCTCCTTTCGAACTTCCAAGGTTTTAATTTTTTCAAAGGAAGATAGTTGAGCCTTTTTAACATGCAAAACTCAAAAATTCTCTCTCGCTGTGTATATTTTCCCTCCAAACTTTCATTACCATCTTTACAACGGCAGTATATCTTGCCTCACCGTTACTCCAGCGTTCTGCGGGAGGCGTTTTCCTCCGTCTGAGAAAATAAGAAAGAAATGGAATCCACCGTGGAAACACATCTCAACTGCCGTCTTTTCGGGAGCTTTCCCCAATTAGTTTCCTTGCTCTTCATCAACATTTCCGGCCTCTGCGAGAGTAGATCGTGCTACCCTCGGGCGGATTCTCATTCTTCCTAGCACTTCTGGTAAACCCAAGTAAGTTACATTTACGAAGTTACTATATTTAGCCTATTTATTGTAAAATCTGAATTGTACCATATATTAAACGGTACTTTTCCAATATTTTGCCGCAATTTTTATGTGTTAATACCCTAAAACGATTTGTAATATTATTATATGGATGTGTTTGGGTAGGAAAGCTTACTCATTTCAGAAAGGAAAGGCTCCCAGGTAGCCAAGTTGGCGTAGCGTTCTGCTGTGGTAAAAGCGTTCCCTGATTCGATTCCCGATGGGAACCCATGCTCGAAATTACTTTAGTTTTCGTAGCTCCTTAGAAAACCATCACTTTAGTATAGAAAGAAAACGTACGGTAAAAATCAACGCAGGAAACGTTTCTCTAATTGTTTTCTTGATGATTGCGGTAAAATAGTTATTGGAATGAAAAGGGTGCGGTAGATCATATTGGAAGGGTATATTTTAATCTCATGGTTAATTCCTTATTTCCTTTCGATTGTGCTCGAATATGACAAAATTCAACGAGAGTGTATTTTAGAATACATACACGTGCTTCAGAATCACTCTTCATCACCCCTTCAACTTGCATTACATCTATTCCTTCTTTCTCTACCAAATATTGTTTTCTCTTCAAAGATTTCTATTACTTATGCCGCTTTCTTCTACTCAGATATCTCTTTGCCGGCCTTAGTGTCGTAGTGGTTAGCGTGCCAGCCTAGCAACGTCGAGGTCCCGAGTTCGAATTCTGGTAAGGACATGGTTGTTTGTGCTTATCTTTACTAAGGTCTATTTATTTTATATGAGTATGCGTTTTCTGAGAGCGTTGGGGAAGGCCAATCAAGGATAACAGATAAATCCGTCTAATTTTGATTGGCCTTCCCCAACGCTCTCAAAAACCGCATTTTTGTGACTATGCGACCTCATCCGCAAAGATATAATTATCAGACCTTAGGATAATTGTACGAGTGGTCTCGTCAGACTAAAATTCGCATACATAAAGATATTATTATTATTACTATCTGAACTCCGTTGCCAGAGAAAGTTCCAGGAATCCCGTCATATTTATTACTTAGAAGCCGTTTTAGAAACCGTTATTTGTATGCAATTTTCTCCAGAGAGACCTGATTTTTTCCGTGTAATAAATCAACCAGTTTTTCTCTCAAAGCAAGTAGGGGAACACACATTTTTCTCAATATTTCTTCAGGGGATTAATAAATATTAAAATGAAGTAAATTTTGTAACAACTAATTTTTCCCAATGAATTGTATTTTTTAAATTCAGTTGGTATATCTCCTTTATCAAGAAAAAACATTCATATGTGTACTGTGTGAAAACCTGTCGTAACCCTTATTGTGTTCAGAATATTATCCTTGTTTATAAGGGATCGACAAACACGTGAGTTTAAGATGTCAAAGAAAAAGAAATCATACGGAATACAAGTAGTGATTGAATATTCTAGTGTTTACGATAAAATCCATAAATATCACGAGTGGATATTTTCTGTATTCGAAGTGTATTTTTAATTGCAATAAATCACAGTTCATTTTACTCCGCAAAAACCAGTCTTAGCTTTTCTCGATACTTTCTTTAAAAATTACGATTGTAAATTTGGATCCTTCTAATTATTAAGATTATCAATGCTTTAAATAACATTTCATGTATGTGTAATCGAATTGATAATATAATTTAGTGGCAAAAATGAAGATAAAATAGGCAAAAATGTCAATTGTGGGGAATTTTTAACGAAAGGAAGTTAAGGGAAGGATTATTATATATCCGCAGTAAGATATGCTTTTTTTTAATTAAACTTCGAACCTATATATAGAATTCGATACCTGTAGGAGCAATGCTAGTCTCTTTGACAAACAACGAAAATATTCATTTTATACTATACTATATTCAATCAGTCTGCATGCATTTGTTCTTTGAGCGTGTTGTAACTATTTTCTGTTGAATTCATCTTTTAAACGCCATACGCACATCTCTATGAATCCTGAGTACACACTGAGTAAATACTAGTATCCGTCAATTTTGAGATGAAAGCAATCCATTCAAAACCAGCGAAACTCTTGTCAGAAGTGGAATGGGTTAGCGTGAAAATAAGATTAGCGATATTAAATGTAGGCTGCAGATAGACGCTACTTTGAGGGATGTAATTACTTCTCGCTTGTTCTGCCGCAACTCGAGTGCTGCTGCTCGGTTCCGAAACCACAGTAGACGAGTTTAATCTCGGAATTAGAAAGGTTAGAGCGTCGAGTGGCCTACTTAGCAATGCGTTGGAAATATTCAAAATTCCCCGCTGTGAATCTATCAGGTATGGAAGATTCGAGTGTGGGCGAGAAATGCTTGAGTATTTTGTGAATAGCGACTGGTATGAATAAGTGAGACATCTTGTAATTCCCTTTCACTGGGAACGTGATATGACGATTGTGCATACTCTCGAAATAAGGGCTACAAGGGGTTAGTATTCCAGCACGTTCGTCCCAGATGGCACAAGATTGGCGGATTTATACCCTTTCTTAGTAGAGGAACGTGGAATTTTCTCGCTTTTTGTCAGGAAACCACGTAAACTTGTGAAGTGTGCATACGCATCAACATAGATACCTCGCAGGCCGCCTTCGGGCGTGTGGCAGGGGAACATTTATCAATAATCAGTTCAAGTATCAATAAAGCGAATTGGACGATTAAGACGATATTCTTGGATAACTATGATTATGATGCTATAATTTTATAAAAGTAATATATCTAATGTTGTTCCTTAACTAAAATCAAAACAATATTTATTGAGATACGGGTCCATCAACAGTATTGATCGAAAATTTCGTTAGATACTTTAAAAAATCACGATAAAAATAAATGAAAATATCAAGCAAACTATCATTATCAAAGAGGATTTCTCAAAGATATGTTAAATGGGAATCAATGAGCCAACTGATAACTGGCAATGATTTAGTCTTTACGTAAAAATGGTCAATGAAAGGTGCTATAAAGGATAACTCGATCAATCTTTTCCCATTGAATGGTGGTAGTGGTATTGTTCAGAGTGCTTCGGCAGCTGAGGTCATTTTGCACGTGGGCTCCCACCGGGAATCGAACCCGGTACCGCTTTCACCGACATCGAGAAAATCGAAAATTGAATCTAAATTCTTAATGGAAAGGATGAGGTATTTAACTTTGCATATTGAAGTGTGAGCGTAATAACTATGGATAGATAGTTGTAAAAAATAGCGACATGTTTGGGACTCGAACCTAGGTCTCCCAATTTCTGGCCAGACATTCAGACCATTGAGTTGCCATGACATCGCATTACTGATAAGGAAATACTGCGTGGAGGATAGAACATGTCAGCGGAGCCGCTGCATGGTAGTTCAGCGGTTAGAATACATGCCCGGAAAGTGGGAGACCTTTGTTTGCGTCCCAGTCATGCCGCCATGTTTAACTTTTTTAATCCTTGGATTCTAAATTCTACCATAAAATAATAAATCTGATGGTTTAGTAATTTCCAACTTCTTTTAGTTAAATAATATTATAAAAGCAATAAAAAGTCTTGCATTGGTATAGATGAAAAAGTAGTCAACTTGTTGATTACATTAAGATGAGTTATTAGTAAAATCTATGCAAATTATTTAACATTTTTATTCTATAGGCCTTACTACTCCATACCTACATGCATTTCACTAAACGAAACACTGCCCCTTTGAAATCGATAAAATGTAGTTTTATTTTGTAAAAAAACGCCGTAATTTTCGATTCAGTATCTTTCACTTTAACTAAGAATGGCAATACAGTGCTGAAGCTACAAGTTGTAAAGAAACACTCGTATGTAAGAATTACAGTTTCTTTTAGTTGAGTTATCATTTCTGAAATATGCTTACCTGAAAACTTTAAATTAAAATTACCCATTTTTTTCTCTCATGATTCTAGAATCAACTTTTCTACTCACTATAACGCTTGTAGATGACTATGATTAATGCTTCCATTGTACGATTCCATTAAGAAACTTTATGGAATCCGCGGGATCAGTATCTCTGGAGTGGAAAAAATCCGTAATAATAACATCGTTTCCTTATAAAGTGTCATCAAAGGTATTAATGACTCGCTGAATGAGAAAAGAAAATTGGCAACACTGCCCTCCACAGAATACAGTGCTTCCGTTAAAACTCCAAACACTCTTTTATTCTGCTCCCATCGCCCTTTTGTTTCTCCTCATTACGTCTTCTTTCCCTTTTTTTCCATTTCCTCCCCGCATCTTTGTCTCACTCGAACTCGGCGTCGTTTCTTAAACCTGCTCCTCAATTTCAACCAATCCCTATCAACGTCTCCATTCTATTCCCTTTGTTTCTATGGCAACACATTATTTTCCCTTCGGCCGCTCTCACTTCTTATCGCACCTCCATTTTTCCTTTCCCCATCCAGTTATATCCTTCTCCCATTCTCAATTACCTATTATATCATTCTTAGACCTCTTGCACTCCGCTCACTTTTACAACATTATTTTCTGCTCCGAGGCTATTATTCTTCCTTCAGATCTCAATTTTCCACTCCCCCGTCTCCGTAAGGCCGCATCTCTAGACTTCCTCTTCAATGCAATTCACGTACGAAGGCTTTCCTTTAGGAAGTTGTTCACTCGTTGGATTCACTTGTACTACCGGGCTGTTCAAGAAAAGTTAAATTTACCTCTAAGGAATTGCTCTGTAGAAGGTAAAATATTGTTTAATTCTGAAAATATTTCTAGACGCGCAATCCGTGATTTTGTGAAGACAATGCAAAATTAGGCGACCGTGTAGTTCGACTTCGATGAAAGCCGTACCGGGTTCGATTCCCGGTGGTGGCTATCCTGCGAAATGACCTTATTCGTCAAAGCAGTTTTAACAATACTACCACACTACTACAACTAGTACCACAATGCAAAACTAATCTAAATAAATTTTTGGTGATTCTAGTATAAAATTTATACTACTACTTAAGTGGTATTTTCCTCTTCAAACTGATGATCTTAATAAAATCTCTGGGAAAAATTGGGAAAAATTTTGCCGCTGCATAGCTAAATTATTTCTTTTTAATTAAGAAGCACTGTAGATCTTTATAAGTGAATGCATCTTTAAAGAAACGTCAAATGTAATAACGCTACGTTCAGAGTAAGTAAAAGTATTCAGTGCTGTAATGAGTAAAAAAATTGTTATGGGAAATATACCAATACAAAGCGACATCGATCCTCTTTTTCTATAAAATTAGCAAAACCAACCAAAGGAAAAAATACTGTAGTGATAGCTCATACTTTTACGCAGTATAACGATTCATATTAGCAAAAAGGTAATTTCCAAGGAATCATCACTTATGGTTTGTTGTACATAGCAGTGGTTTCAAAATTTATGGCGTTTCCGGTTATTAAGACGTTATTAAGTATCACAAACCTTTTCCATTTGCGTTTGTTATCTCTACGCATAATCAGCCTTCTTTTTTGCAGAAATTTTTGGCAAATCAGATTTACAGCTTGCATTAGGAGGATTAACTTTATATTTTATCGCTAGAGTCTGTAAATTTAATTAAAGAGGTAAT
>KZ308282.1:2275278-2288916 GCA_000376725.2 Ladona fulva | reverse complement strand
TATCTTTGTATTTTTTATATTTTTTCTGCTACATGGGAAGATCCCAGAGCAAATTAAAAATAATTATCATTATTATAAATTGAATTCTGAATGAAATCCATCTCTTGTTTTCATCAGGTTTAACAATAATGTGAGGAAATGCTCCTTAGTAGATAACTTCGAAAGGAAACAATTGCGTCAGAATTAACCGTACAAAATTAGCGGTATGAATATCAATGAAGAAGTAGTACTTGAATTACAGATAATGTGTAGTAGTAATCCGTTTCTGACTTTTATCTTTGACGTCTTATTTCCAAAAATTATTGCGGAATTGCAGATAAATCATGGCTCCAAGGAATTTATGGAGTAGTTTTCTTTGATAATGTTATCTATCTAGGAATTAAATGAAGAAAGTGACATGCTGTAAAGACAGGTGTTACAATAAGGAGCGTTCCTAGCGGGGCTGAATGTGCAATATCTTACCTAGTTACTCCCCTTCGTACAGAGCTTTGACAGATACTATCTCCTATTTTCTTGCCACGGTTTCGTAGTAGTAGTAATGTTAAAAGTGCTTCGACTGCTTTGAAGCAGCCTTTGAAGCAGGAATCGAACTCGGGACCGCTTTTGCCGCAGTCGAACGCATTGCCCACTTGGATATCCGGGAGCTGTTGCCACAGTTTCTCTGCCATCCTTTGTATTACAAATGTAGTTCGAAGAGGCTTTGAATCCTTCCAGAAAATTAAGTCTAGTACATCCATCACTTTTACGATGCTTACCAAAAGTTTCAATCGTCTTGATCATAGAGAAGGAACAAATATTTTTGTCGTGGCAAATCTCTTTCACGCGACATCAAGTAGCCCAAAAATGTTCGTGATATAAGTTACGGTGTCTGGGAGGCATTTTCTTTCAGCCAAGAGATTCTTTTGCCAACATCGGATTTCTCGGATGATCGAAGCTGATATCAGGGAATCTTATTTACGCTTTCAAGCCGTATGATGTTACTCCGTTATAGGCGACGTTTTCCGTACAGAATCTCGATAGGGATTTGGAGAAGCGTTCTCACTCCGAGTACTTCGAACAGCTAGGAAAAGGTTGTTTCATTCATGAAGCTCGTGGAATTCCTTCATCCATATCCCTCTCATTCATTTTTTTTATTACCATTCTTCCTGGGAGGACTGGTTCCAACATGGCGGTGAATAATTTAGGGATCGATGGCGGGATCGCCTAGCGAAAACTCCGATTTCTGTATCCCTCCTTTTCTTATCTCGCTCGACGATTTTCAGATTTCCTTTGGGATTTTGGGAGTCGTTCTTGCGTTTAAAATCCTCTCTTTTCTCCTCGGCTTCTCTTATTTGACGTCGCGACTCCGTTGGAGAGGTGAAGGCCAGCAGGGAGTTGTATAGAGGGTGTGCACACGGATATATCTCGCATATGCATGTGATTAAAAATGAATAAAATTACATTTGATTGCTCATTTCTATTATTTAGCGTGTTCTGCTTCGGATTTTTATTCATTTTGGGGCATTGGATATCTGGGATACCGATTATTGCACAAAGGAGTACGTTTTCAACAGGGCCTCGAACCGTAGTATTTTTTGTTCCGGTGTCCCCCCGGTTCGGTTAAACAAAATTTACGTTCAATTACGGTTTAGCCCCGTCTTCCAACGTCTAACCGGTGCTAATCGGTTTTCTCGGCTCTGACAATTAAAATAAGATACCATTCTAAACATTTGTTGTTTGTAGATTTTTTAATGCCATGAAAACATTGCATTAAGTGTAAATGTCGAATAAAACTCGCTATATTGAAGAAATAATGCCCAATGTATTTCATCGGATAGTTTGAACGCCAAGTAATTGATTTATACTGAGTTGCTAGAACTTATTACTTGGTAAGTTATTTAACAAAGCTTACTCCATTTACAGTGAAGTAAAACGGTATTGTTGGGGAACAGAAAGATCTGGAAAAGACCAGGAGAACCATTTTTCTATTTGGATCTGTTTTCATCCCGGCGGTTTTGGTTTGGGTGCGAAGCCTGATTTTTCGAAGTTATCGATATTTTTCCTGTATAATTATCATTTACAACTATAAAGATAAAGATTTTCCTTGTATTCTCTCCATTTTACTAGGCTATCGTGGTGCGTATAATCTTCCTTGGTTATTTTGAGCGAAGTCTTAATTAGTTGGGATTCTAAATGTTTTCCAATTTTTAGAATTTTTCTCTTGCAATCCATCCTTCCTCTTTGAAGTGTTCCGGGATAGCAATGGAGTTCCGTATTTTTATATTTTCAATAGCACGTGTGTTTCTTGCACGACCTCCTGCGTTCCTCAGTCCACAGAAGAATATCAGCTTCATCTTCTTTTGTGTTCTCTTCATGTTCTTTTGTGTCAGCTTCATTCTTTCGCTCAAATATTTCCTAGGCATGTAATATTCTTGGCTGAGGACGTTCTTGAACTTCACAACTCTTGTGATACTGCGTTGCAGAAATGTTATATTAAAACGAAGGTGGCGTTATTTGGTCGTTTGTGACATCAAAGGTGCACGGATGCGACACTCTGAGGATATTTAATTTTGGGTATGAAGCTACTATAAGATTTAACTTATCAGTATTGCTGCAATTTTATGAACCTCCAACTTAGATTCTGAAAAAGGATTTTTGTGATAATCTAAGGTGGCTTATGATGAAAATGTAAATTGTTTGATGTGTAAATTATTTGAACGCCCCACCTTAAGATATTTCTTATCCCATTCTCGAAAATTTTAATGAATCAAGAGGAAACTTCGGATATATATTACAACGCTCAGTACAGGTCTGAGAAAAGGTAAATAAAATGTTACGGTTTATTACCTTTATCAAATGGATGATTATTTTAAAGAATCAAGAGGAAACTTCGGATATATCTTACAACGCTCAGTACAGGTTTGAGAAAAGGTAAATAAAATGTTACGGTTTATTACCTTTATCAAATGGATGATTATTTAATGTTCTATATTTGCTCTAAATAAAGGTTTTTAAAATGACTAGGGCGCGTGTTGTTGCATTTCCTGTTTCGAAACCTTATAATTAAACGCTTTAAGACCCCGTTGTATATCTCTGTTTATTAATCGATCTTTTGCGGAGCCCTCTTCTTGTATATTTCCTATCTGGGAGTTGCAAATTTCTGCCTTTCTCACATCCACCTCTTTTTCACCCAGAGGCGTGGTAGGATGGGAGCGTATGAGTAAAAATCTCCGTGGAATGAATCCTGGGAGGCTCCTCAGCTCCAGCTTCCTCTTCCCTTTGGGAGTGTGCCAAAGGCGAATGGCCAGAGTTTACGGCCTTCCTCAAAAACCACCTCTCATTCCTTCTGCCTTCCTCATTTCCCCTTCTAATCTCACCTTCTCCCCCTCATAAACCAGCCTCTGCAGCGTCTCTTCGATCCGTTGCCTAAGAGTTCTTTTCTACCGCCAATACACGAGTGAAGCTGTGGTCTCCACTGGTCTTCTTTTGTTTGGGAAAGGTTAAGATCTTGGACAAAGCATTCCTTCTCTAATACGATATAGCAACACTCTTTCGAGGAGTATTTAAAGGGTTTGGTCGTCGGGATAGTATTGATTTATTTTTTGTGAATATATTTTGAATTTCCTGAGGTTAAGGCTATGATAATTGAATAAGGCTTTCATATAGTGGCTTAAACATTACAGCCATAGCGAAGCTGTACATTCAGAATAATCAGTTGGCTCTAGCAGTCAGTAATTTCCTGAAGGGGGACCGAAATGATTCAAAGGGAGCCGCACCTTGTAGTACTATTTGTTTGCTACTTTCTCATTTATATGAGAAAAAGAGAGGAAGAAATTTAGAACTAGGATCTTAGCTGATCTTGCTGCTATTTTCAAGTTTATAATATAAATTGTCTCAGATTTTAGAGATTTATGACTATTGACAATTGCGCTGTCTCACGCCAAATGAGGATTTTATCACCAATATCAAGAATTGAACACGTTATATGCAGCCAAGGTTTTATCCCTCAATCCACTATGTGCAGTTACCGCCAATTTCGTTCCGCCCATGAGAGAAACATACCTATTTCACGGCGTAGTTCTTGACAGTAGTCTTAGTCCTATGTTTAAAAAATTCCTCTATATTTATTAGTTTATTTAGAGGAAAGAAATTGGAACACTGTTTATACCTTCCATTGTTTCCAAAGTGAGTGACGAAAACGGCAGTAGTAGCGTTTTCGAAACCTCTATTTAATCTGTTCCTTTTCTATTCAAGAGTAATTCTACGCTCGAAGTGGTTATTTTAAATTAATCGCTCATGTCTTACTTTTACAATTTCGCAAAAGTAGCATTGATTTCTATAACTGCTGTAGTAATTTTTGAACATTTTTACCATTTGTCCACGGCTCTGTTCTTTCCCTTTCTTTAGGTGACAACCAAGCGCCGGAAAAGCACCCGGCAACCGTTTTTATTCATTAAATCCGCCCCCTCAAGGGCGCTGCCTGTGAAGCCATTGGAATTTATTGGCGGGTCGAATCACTTTTAATACGGCGACATTCTCTGGAACTCTCATATTTAACTGGGAACGAGAATTTATTTTACGAAGACGAAACACGAATTTAGCATTCGAAAAAGGAAATAAAGGGGGTTCGAGAGAAGGTCAATGGAGAACAAACAGGTCGAAACATTCCCGTTTTGGTACATTTTCCCAACAAATGGGACGTAAAAATAGTGTTTTTCCGTTCCTCTATTTGTGCTCGCGCCATCTGCGAGTGTGACATTCGCCGGAGTGCCCCACGGTATCTGCATTGGCCCCCTTTTTTTCGGAATCCGTGGAAGGATAGGCGAGGAAGGCTTTCATGTCATTTCTTCCTCCACCTTCCTGGGTACGAGTAGGCGTCTCCGCGCGATTTTGCGTTTCTCATTACTCTAAATGGAAGATAAAAGAGCGTTTCGCGTCGCTTTTATTATTTTCTCGCCGTATCTGTCCCGTCCCAAAGCTCGTCTGTCCCCGCCCGCGGTGCATCCTGGTGCATCTCATGCGTTCTCATTCCTTCGGCATGGTTTTCCCACCTTTTACGTCCTATCTTCTGGAGCCTTTATCATCGAAGTTTTCGCCTGCATTGGCTCCGTTTCTTGGCCCTCCTCCACGTCCCGACCACCTTTCACCCAAAGATCGATCTGACGAAAGGTTTTCGAACTCATCTATTACCGATAGTGTTTTATATTTTCCTAACACCAGTCGATATCTTTGGCTCTCGTTAACTTATTTTCTTGCCATACTGTATCAGGGCTTTCCTTTGCTTTACGGTGATGTCGAAAGTTGTCAAATGTATGAAGGAGGGAGTTTTTCTTTTAGATCGCTAAAGGCTTAAACTTCTTCTTCCGTGGAAAAACTTGTCTCATTATTTTTTTGCTTCTTTTGATATTGAGGATCTGCTCGGAAGAAAGAAAAGAAGTAAAGGTATAGATTTCTTAATGCTCTTGACCTCGCATTTTCTATTTGATTTAACCACTCAGTAATCGTTCAATTGCATTCCTGTATGGGATGTGTGCACGTAAGTTACGCGTCTACTTAATAAATTAAATTTGCAAAATGCTTTTGTAGTGAAATCGATGATTGAAGGTTTAACTAAGAAGTTCTTTCGTATAACGTCTGTCATTTACTAAAAAGATTTTTAGTTATTAAAGTAAAAATTTCACTGGTTATCCTAAATTACATCATCTCCAAGATAGGGGTAAAATGGCTAAATTTACTTGGCTAAGATAACTGGATTGGTAATCGTCCTTTAAATTTGTTTCGTATCTGGTATGACGGTAATATTTCAGGGTGTCAAGATATTAGCCTTTATAATTCTTGTATTTCCGGAGATGTTTTTGCCTAACTTGCGGACTTGCGTCAAGAAGTATTTTGGCTGATTTTATCTAATTTATTTTATTATACGTTATGAATGGTATTTCTATTATTTTATTTCTTCTTTTCGTTATTATTGAATTGTACATATGGCTCATGGATGTTGAGCTTTAAGAAGTTAGAATCGACTAGCCAACGCTATATTAGGTTCGTTATGAGATGTTACCCGTAGAAGTTAAAGAATTCTCAGCATTCAGCATCGAGTCCGAGTTCCCAGTCAATTTCTTTGAAGATTCCTTTGATATCGACAGGTTTCAGGAATGAGGCTGTAAAGAATCGAGATGCTTAGACGTCCACCCAGTAAATCTTGGCGTTTATCATGTGAGGATGATCAGAACATGTCCTATTTTTTGTTAATCTACTATTTTAGATTTCTTCGGTATTCCCATTGAGAATCAGCATAATTAGCTTCTGATAAGTGTTTTCGGTATTAATCGATTCGATTAACGCTGTAATGAAGTATTTTTGACCTTTGTGTGAGTATTTCGTAGCACACTCATCTTAATGTATAAGTGTGTCTCCGTCATTAGTCTTCTTGTTGCAAATAAAAATAATTATAAAATATATTTGGAGAAATGTGTAATAATAGGATGGAACCTCTAATTTTGAGCCCGTTCTTTGAGTTGAATGACGTATTTAATATGTCCTGTAGTAGTAGTATTGCTAAAAGTGCTTCGGCAGCTAAGGTCATATTGCACGTAGCCCCTAACCGGGAATCGAACACGGGACCGCTTTCATTGAAGTCGAACGCGTTGCACACATGGCTATCTGGGAGCCTACTACGTCTTATTATACATTATGTAATGATCGCTAGAGTAAATCACCGTTAATAAAATCTTCAAACTGTGCTATAATAATATGGCGTTCAGTCATTTGGCATAGGTCAATTTTGGCTTACTGTCTCTTGTTGGAATTATCGACGTCATAATTTTAATTAAAAACTCTGTAAACACCCAAATATTTCTTCTAAATAGTGTGATTAAAAGTGCATGAGAAATGTTATTGGACAAGTTTCATCTTGTCTTTCACTTATAAAATCGAAGGAATCTTTAATCGGTTCTTTCGCGGATAAATTTGGCAGCACAAATGGAGAAAATTTCGATTTCATTGTCATCGATCGCCTTTGGCTGATTTTACTGTCATTTAACATGGCCATTTCTTTCCTACTCTATTTCTTATTACTCATGACGGTTAATGAGCCTCTCTTTCTCTCTCATTTTTCGATAAAATGTCGTTCTACCGCCTCATTGCGTCTTTGCGACAGGGTAGTTAATAAATGGAAGAATCGGCACCCTTTTTCCAAACGTGAATCTCTTCCTTATAACCGTTAACTACTTTTGCTTCCGTAAAAGATTCCTATTTTTTGATTTTCGTGTAATTTATAGGAAGAAAGTTTGAGGGAAATTTTCTTCTTTGTGATCTATCTCGAATCGTTCATTATATCAAATGGAAAGATGTAACGGCTATCAAGGAAATGGGGATGATTTTTTGTTTGAATTTCAAGCCGAGAAAAACCGAGTTTTTAAATGCCAGTGAATATAAAACTATTTTCAGAAGAAATTCTGGTGAAGCCACAGGTTTTTTTGTGTATTAAAAATGTTTATTTCTCACGTTGACGTTTCCACGTATTGCTAGAAGATAATTAGCTAGTAATCGGTAACATAAACAATAGAACACAGAATAGTAAAGTGTGTGACCGTTTAACGAACTAACAGCGGGAAATTGGAAGAAAGAAAATATTCGTGAATCAGGGAACGAGGAAAGGTTATATATTTATACACAGAGCTGTGGGGCTGAAATCCCCAGGAAAAACATAGGAGAAAAATATCGACAATGCTGGGATTCGAACACAGGTCTCCCGAAAAAGTAAAGATGCGATGATCTAAGCTAACCACTTAACCACCATGCAAGAAGGTATGGAAGTTTAGTGGTTACAATACCTGCCTGGAATCTGGGAGACCTAGGTTCGAATCCCAGTCATGTCGGTATCTTTTTTGTTAGTTGTACGAACTCACAAATACGTCGCAGTAAACCTTTCGATGGCAATAACCAACGTAGAGGGACTTAATCCGGACTTCTTGAAGATAGTCTTCTCCCCAAACACATACTAAGGCAACTTTCGGAGTCAGTCAAGCCGGTTTGAGGTTCACGGATCCTGATTACCTGCCTACTGTGCTGTTTGCATTGCATCTCCCCAGTCAATCCCCCGCGACTTGCCCTTTCTCTTACTAATGGATTCCCTTAGCCCTCCATTCAATACCCGTACTTTGTATTCCCCGTATCGTGAGCTGCTCCCTCCGAGGAATATCTAGTAACCGTCTGTATGCACCAGAGAGTGGTATCGTGGCTTGGAGAGGCCGATCCTATCATTACCCGCAAACTATCCCTCGGGAGCTCCTAGTTTCCAGATTTCCTCATCTTTCCCTTCGGGCCCATTGAGCGTGGGTTTTTAATACCCTGAATCGCTCCCCGACACACTTTTGCCCATCGAACGGCCTGTCGACGACTTCTCCCGCGGTTACTTCTCCGCATTTCTTTTCACTTAGATTTATTTTGATACATCATTTATGGCGAAAATACTATTGCTCAGTTTTTTAGGAAAATCAATAAATAAATTTGAAAATAATATAGGCCGTTCCGCCAAAATATGTGTTATTATTGAAGTATTTGGAGATTTGATTCAAGAATATGTTTTAAAAATTTACTCAAGTAAACGATAGATTTAAAAAAATCTAAATACCAAATTTTTAGATAAGTGGAAGACATAAATATGATCCGATCAATTTATATCCTTCTATCACGCCGGAACCTGATAAAACCGCTTCTAGTGCTTTTCATTGTAATCAGACGTTCTACTAAATTTGTTCGTCATTTGCCATCTGCTTATTTCTCTATATTACCGAACTGCATTCCTTTTCCCCTCTGTTTTCTTTGCTCCCTCTGATTTTAGTTCTAGGAATTTCTTTGACAGTCCCCCATAACCCATGGAAACCGTGTAATGATGATTGAAATATTTTATCCGAAATCAAAGTTCATGTCTTTACCATAATTTAAAAAAATTAATTTTAGTTTCATACGTAGCGAAAATAACAAGAATATTTTATGAAATTGAGTACAGTAGATACGTAGAAGACTTAAGAGTCAGTTAAAACGATTTGAAAGTCTAACAAAGCTAATAAAGTTAGTTCATTGCTCTTTAAATTCTAAATAAAGCCATATTCTGTCCATGTAGTAGCAGTAAAATTGGAATTATGGTGCCTCGACTGCTGAGATCATTTTGCACGTATTCTCAAATTAGTCTCACTTATTGAGGTTTGTCATCTGCAGTTTAAATACAACAGATTGATTAGAGTTTTATTCGGTAAAATGTAATACATTTATTTGGATAAAAAATTAATTAGAAGGATACACATATCTTCATATAAAATGATATGGATAACTGCATCTTCTTTTCTCACTTAAAGCTTTCTGAAAGGCCCAATCTTTTATAAAAAGCATAAAACTGTATTGTACGTACACTTTTACTTACCTCATACACATATTTGTCATACCAAGCGAAAGCAATCGAATAAGGTTGTAGAGTCATTGTGCATGCACCCCCTGCCCAACGCCATAAGGTGGCTTACTGTACACGTATGTAGATGTTAATGATTACGACTTCCAGTAACCTACCATTTTATCTGTTGTTTACTTTTAATCTTTGACTTTAATAGGCAACGCTCCAATTTTGTAAGAACTCATCATGTTAACTGCATCGGCCGTATTAAGTCGCTTTCACCTAAAAACCTCTTAATGTATTCAGATCATTCTATGGCATTAGTTTTTTAATGCGGAGGCGCGCAAGAGCAATGCATGTAATATAATGGGTTGTTTCCATTTTCCAGCCCATTTAATAAAACGCATTTAATGCGTGGCGTTTCTTTGGGCAGTCGTAACCTCTCCGCAGGGGTCGCAATGATTTTGATGGTTTCCCGTTCGTTATTCAGGAGTCGGTGCGATAATTGATCGATTCTAGTCAACGACTTGCCCCTTCTCTGTATATTTGTCTTCTCTATAATTTGGTACTATTGTGGTTGTAAATATCGCATTAGCGTTTCATCGAAGCAAAATATCGTAGATTACTTTTACGAAGCCCACTGTTCGAAAATCGTATTGGATGGAGTTTAAGTGACTTACATTTGAGTGTCACTCACAGTAAAAGTTTATTATGTCGGCGTAGAAGTTACCGCATCCGCGCTCTTTTACGACTTAAGAATTCGCAATCTACGATATGATCTCGTTTCGAAAGAGGACAGCGCAATTTGCGATGGCAGCGAACTCAATTTCAGCCACAAAAACTTCTCAGCGGAATATTCCACTTTGGTCTCGATTCATGCAAAACTTCCGCATAGATTCTTTTTCCTCGTTCTCGAGATAACTAAGAGTTGCGTTCAGGAAGTTCTTTTTTTTTGTCTGATATCCGTGAATTTGTGATTTACGAAAACATTTTTGATGAAAAACTCTTTGTAATCTATGTCGGGGGTTAGGAAGGAACGATGGAAAAGAGTCATTAGGAATTTTTGCATTTTCGAGAGCATCCTGCATAATTTATAAAACACTACATACGTTAGGTGACTCCTCGTTAGGCGTGGTAAAAATTCTCGAGGAACTAATAACGTTAGGCATTCTGGAAAGAAAATAATAAAAATAATAACTTCTATAATGGATACAGGAAGCTAACCCCAATTACATCAATGTTATTAAATATTACAAACAATAACAAAGGACAACACATATGAAAATTTTTCCCTAACGGGAAAAATCCGACTAGCCGGGACTCGAACCCGTGCTAGTCCGCTACCGGTCCAGTAAAGGTATCCTCTACCATTTTCCACATAATTCTTTGCTTTTGCCTTTAAATGACGGATGCTTTGACTTCTCAAGGAAACACAACATTGAGAAAAGTCTGACAGGACTCGAAACCAGAATCACATATCTCCCTTTTCCTATGGTGTATAATGCTCCCATTGAAGACAAGGAGACATTAGTTTCTTATGCTTGGTATTTTTTAGTAATCACCAATGCATATCATCATCAGTAGTGAAATATCCGAGGATAAATTGAGTATTCATTTCCAGAACGTCTTGTTCACAGTCAAAAGTCATACCTTTTTAATTCTTAACCTCAGTACTGGCCGCTGGCAATTCAGTTCAGGTCCTGCTTGAGATAGTTGTATTCCACTACCAACAATTCTATCCTTAGCTGACCATGACTTTTAGTAGCTGGCCATTTTCTTCACTTTTATTTTCCACATTATTTTTTCACTCACTTGTCGTAGTTGTTGTTGTCGCACTTCCTTAGTTACTCGGTATGTTAATGATGCATCGTATGTCCATGATTCTCCTGAAATACCACATTGACTTCATTATCATATCTGCTTTCGGCACAGCCTATGTATCACAGCCCTACTACTCTCCATTCATAGATTTTTTGAACGGTTTTCTAACGTCCGCGCTTATCATTTACGATTAGATTTTTTTCTGGTAGAATAGCACATTAGCTTGAGTTTAAAAGTTCTCTGTTCTTTTCTCTCTGTATTTCTGTCTTGCTTCATAAATTGTCTTACTTTTAAGTTGTACTCTTCGAGTAGTGGTAATGCACGAAACGCATCAGAAGTTCGTATTTCACATCTCATTTCTTTATAGGTTTCGTTCGCGGAAATGACCTTTCCTTATTAATTTGTGACACTTATCTGTAATTGGATTAGTTTTTGGCGGGATTTTCTCGGTGTATATCACCATCGGTATGGTTATCTGATAAATCGATGCAGTTCAGTGACTAATGCCGCATTTCCGCAGCCTCTGTTTCCTTCTCAATACTTTCGAAATAAATGCAACATTCTGTGAAAGCGATCGCGTAAGCACTCGCGACTATAAAATCGTGTCAGGTATTTACGTCCACCATGTATGTTCATACTTAAACTTAGATTAATTCTCGTCGTAATATAATCTATCATATATGGATTTTAATAGTATCTATTTTTCTTTCCAGGTGAGTACCATAGTCTCTCCTCGCATAATCAGAATGCTATCTGATGACCTGGTTGTGGTGAGTAATTATCTCAGTGCTTATCGTTTCCTGCTGGTTACTTATGGTACAATGTTTTATCAAAGGCTAAGTATACTGTCTTATCTGGCTGCCTTTTGGTGAAAATATTATACTTACATCACAAGGAGAAACAGAAGCAAAAAATATCGACATAACAGGGACTTGAACCCGAGAATCTCTTTCCAGGCACGTATTGTAACCTCCAATTTACCGTGCCTAGTCAATTCCGCCCTGTTAACGGGATGCAGTGTGAGCTAAGTAAGCGGGTTCCTGTTCACCTGGGTTCGATTCCCAGTTGTTTCTATATTTTCGCCTCTGTTTATCTTCATGTTTTAAGCCGTACAGATCTAACTGCAGTATTCTTCCCTGTAGTATTTATTCCGTGAAAATATATATTTATTTTCCGTATTTTAACTTCTTCATTCATTCCTGATGGTAGAAGAACATAATTGTCTATAATATGTCAGCCATATCTAGTAATAATGTCTTTAACAAGTGTTTTTCGGCATATTATCAAACAGAGTAATGTTTAATTTCTGATTAAGAATTATGAATGTCATCGTATTCAGAAGCATAATAATGACAACTTGTTCGATTATGCATAAGTATATGTATTTGCAGCGAAAAGCTTTTTACCAGGAGTTGTGTACCAAAACAGGTAGATTTGAATTTATATGGTTCGAACTATTAATGAAAATGCAGACAGTATCAGTTATCATCAGTGCCACATAACCTGTATTTCCTTTTTTCGTAGAGTAATGCTTACCTATTTCCTACGTTTAACTACTAGCGCGGGTGCATACGATTGTAATCATTTCGATAAATATCGCTGAAGCCCATCAAGCGTAATAAATGCGCTGGCATTTAGGATCTATTTCCTGAATCAGTCGAAAAGAACCTTCCTATTCATGCAAATGGGCCCGCAAGAAGCCTTTTAGTATTTGCAGTCAGCATTGCTGTTAGTGAAATCTCCCTCCTGCTTATTTTGGATAATTCAATTTAACTTTTGTATTCCTAATTAGAAGTTAACGGTATTATACTTATTTTTTTAGAAACTGTTCTTAAGCCTGTACGGTTCCGCATAATATTATGTGCCCAGTATTATAATATATACCTACAATGTACTTTTACTAATGCTAGTGAGGATTATAGTTAATACCCATGCTAATCCATCTTGGAAGGAAGGAGATTCACTGTAGTCTTCACTTTAACAAACCATTATAATACCGGTCCCTAAAGTGATCGTTAGTCTATTTTGGTATAAAATGCAATATCGGGCCTTATGATCACAATTAATTTCTTTACAAAATTAATCTTATATTCAAGTAAGATGCAAAGAACATCATAGAGCTCTACTGAACGGAGCCCCCTCAAGATCCCACTCTGCCCGTCATCTCCTTGAAAACAATTATTCTTCCAATTTTCACTCCTACAGCCCTTCATTCTTCTGCAAAAGGCTTCAATTTAGACACCATAGAGAAATTTCATATCCTTCATCACCTCCTACATTCACATTCGCTAGCCAATGAACGTCTTTTTACAGATAATCCTTCAAACCTCTTAACTTGCCTTTTTCCCTCATTACCACCTCCACCACCGGTCAACTTTTCTGCTGGACCTCCCCCTCCCCTACCCTCCAACTGATGGCTCCCACATGTCTCCCAAGACCCTTCCTCTTCC
>KZ308282.1:2259874-2275178 GCA_000376725.2 Ladona fulva | reverse complement strand
AAAGCCAAATATATTTGTGGAAAAGTATATTTATTATTTAATTTTATTTTTTACATCTTAACCTAAATGTAATTGAGGTTTATCTGTAGCACTTAGGGTGTTTAAGATAAATAAGAAGTAATAATGCGGCAGAAATCGTTTGTTCAGTTGTTTTATTGTGTTGATATTGAAAGTGAATGTTGTACAAAACATCTGTGGTTGAATGAAAGCAAAAATGTTTGCTGTTTCTCTTTTCATTTATCATTCTTCAGGTTGGAATATTATGTCGAAGGTTCTAGACAGAGGGAAAGAAAAGGATTTGCATGGAATTGGCCACAGAGGCGTGCGTTGTACACCCCTGCATAACGTTTTAACAGAGCAGAGATGTTTTAAGACAGCTCTAACTGCATGGTAGTCATTAGAATAATTGTTTAGAATTAGATTTTTACCCTGCAAGCCGCCAATAGCGTATGTCCGGGGATGTTTAATATCTTATCTAATCTACTCTGTTTATTATGGTAAGTCTTGCTTTATCAGCTCAATGAACATAATGGCAGTAATCGTTTTTTATTCATTTATTGCATGATCTTCTGAGTATTTATTGGAATATTAAATTCGTGCTCACTCTTCTCACGTTTTGTTTTATGTGCATCTTATCTAGAACGTGAATTCATTGGATAACTTTCGCATCTATTCCAACTTCTACCACTTCTCCGAGTTTCTCTGAAGAGGCAATCGTGGTGCCATCTCGCGGAGATTCTGAGGATAATTTTCTTTCGCTTGGTTCTCTATATAATTCCATCAGCTGTGTTTCTTATTCGCTCATTGCGTTACATGGAATGTCCCTGTCTTTAGATTGGTTAACAATTCAACTTACGCTTACTTAGCGTTAGCGTTACATTTAATGAGCCCTTTACTGGTGAGGTCTGGCCCTTCCAACTCTTATATCCTAAGTCTCTTTCGCATTGTGTTTCATGTTGTATCAAGGCTTAAAAATCAAAAGAAATTATATCGTTTATGAGAAAGAATTTTAGTTTGATAGAGAAAACCGACGGTTCTAAAAAATACAGAGTAATAGGAATGCAAAAAGACCAAGATGAAATTTGTTTCTAAACTAAAGACTTGACTAGAAAAAATCATAATTTTATTTTCATTTAAAATTTTTTTCGTGTAAAATACCTAGTGGATTCGATATTGGACTATTTTCTCGTAAATATCACAGTGTGTGGTAAAACATCAAAGAAGCTTGGTGATGTACATTTCCTCGTTATTCAGTATGGTATTTTATCGCAAAACCAATTACGGCCTAACCAAAGCGACGCTTTCAAATTAAAGGATGAATCGGCGTATTACTTTTATAAAGGCTTTTTTAAGGCTGATAAATTAATTTTGAGCGAAGCTAGTGTCCATTTTTGGATATAAAATCGGTACTGCATCATTTGTAACTCACCACCGTTGATTTTTTGTGTCGGACAGTGGTTAATTAGCGAGATTATCTTATCATAATTGATCAGTTTCATCCGAGGGGATTTCAGATCACTATGGCTATTTTGGTTGAATTTTGATTTATTTTATCATTCTTTTCAACATTTTGCCCGTTTCGAGAGTTGCTGAATTAGGTGTGATTAATTTATAAGCAGGAGACGTCAGGATGCAGTTGGTCAGTAGCCAGCGGACTTATGTACGACTATAAAGGTTTATTTCATGATTTCATATTTGTCGGCATAAAATCAATTCTCAAGGACACAAACAATTGGTTACCGTAAACCGGGGCTACTTGAGCCCTGGGGGGTTACTTGGACCCAAAGCAAAAAGAGGCTGGAAATGGCCAAAAGAAAGACATTTTGCAGTACAAGTGGTGTCATATAGAAAGGAAAATCGTTCCACCGAAACTTATTAAAAGGGGGTGTTTTTTATCGCCTTGTAGATACTTCACACAATTTGTTTGCCAAAAATTATATAAATTCCAGGATGACATTATTTCACATATGATTCCATATAGTGTTGTTGATTTATTCATTGAGTTTTTGCAATTAAATGATCATTTCATGGCCTCAGAATGTCTCTAAAGAGTTATATTTCCAGACCCTATGTCCTACTTAGGCCCACTACATATTTACATTGTTTAGTCAATGGAAAAAGGAGCTTGGGTCCAAGTAGCCCCAACCTGGGGGTTTCTATGACCCAATTTAAAAAACAAAAATTTTATTACAATCAGCGAAAAAATTTGTTCAAAAAAGCTTTTAAATCATCGAAAAATATCTAAAACATAGTAAAGAATTTGTTATCAGCACAGGTTATGGAATTTAGGTATTGTTTTCTTCGGATAGTCCAAAAAATTAGAAATTTTGGGTCCAAGTAACCCCGGTTTACGTACTTTGTATGGTTCAATGGAACGATTTCATTCGAAGAAAAATTAAAACGAATTTCATTAACGGAAACTGTGCGCTTTACGACAGGCATGTCGCAAAATGGCATACCGTCATTGTAAAAAATATGCCTGTCATTGTGAAAAAACTCATCCCCTTTGGCTCGCCTCCCGCTCTTTCGATTGAAAGACCAGTGAACATCGGTTGATTAAGATTCTCGTCAACTGCTCCGCCCTTCTCCTCGTAAAACCTGTTGATGTTATACATAGCTAAAAAAGCACCCCCATGCTCTTAATACCGTTTCTTCTACAAATTAATTTCAACCGGTTACCTGTTCCAGCACACGGAGTGAAGTTATGTGATGTTAGGCCGTGAAAACCGGTCGATTACGTCGGATTAAGGCTGTAATGAAAATCTTAAAACTCCATTGAAATTGTTTGAGAGCCTATAGGTATGATTTTTATGGCTTAATAGTGAATTAACGAAATATTCACGTATCTCTGTCAGTTTTTTCCTTCAATTATATTAGTTTGCCATTGATGTTTGCCATTTGGTTGGACCAATTTGATCAAAATGCAATCCAGTAGCATGAATTAAGAATTAGATTAGAGTGCAGGAGAAGAGAGAATTTAAGAGAATACCAGAAGTATAAATGCAAGGAGTACATAAGTGAAAATGTCATATGAGACAGGGATTTGATCCAAAATCTTCAGCTTATCGGATGGTTTCGAACAAAGCTTCCGTAAAAACTGCTTTGCGTGGAAACTTAAATATCAACATCAATTATCAATATCATTCATCAATCTCGTGGTAGACTAGAAAGCCTAAAATTAGGCAATCCTCGCTTATGTATGAATTCCGTAATTCTGTTTAACTATTTTTATGCAGATTACTCTCGCCAACAATCTAAGGTGCCTTAACGAATGTATATATTTATTGCCAGCGTACTATCAATATCTACCTGAATTAAATATATCTTTGTCGAAACAGCAATAATACATGCATTTTGACGATAATCCGAGGTATTCCATACAATACATATTTTATCTAAAGTTTCAGATGTGTGGGATAAAAATTTATTAAATTGCCGTTAGGGATATTGGCTTTTATGTTTTACATCCCTTATGAAAATTCTGCTATCGTGGTACTAGAATATTTTTTTTTGTATTTGCTTGTCGAAGATGATGAAAAGTCAGCCGTAACATGTAAATTGAAAAGTAAAAAAAATCAACGTTAAGACGAAATAACGAATTTTTAATGAAGAACGTTTTCTTTTTACAGGATAATTAGCTTCAACAGTCGAAAAAATGTTTTCCAATTTTAGATTTTTAACTTCATAATTGGCAGCCGATTTATATATCACTTCTTCGGGTCAATTTCCCAAGTGTCGGTTTTGCGTACTGATCCAAGGCCACCTCAGTTTCTCCTCTCTATCAATAAATTTTGCTCAAACTCCAACGTTCTTTCGCTTCCAATACCTCTTAGCGTGGTGTGCTTGCATCCACGTCGTTTCTCCTTTGAGGTCCGCGAGAGAGGTAACTTTGCCGGCCTGGAACGATCTTCCTTCCTCCGTCCTTTCCCTGCTTCGATCTCGCCCTTTATAACGCCGCCCCCGCAGCCTCCTTCCCTCCCCACAGGGATGGGATAGCACCTCACCCCGGGCAGAGCCAAGGCTCCTTCTGAATCAATCTGGTCCATTTGCCGCCTCGTGACGTTCGCTGGCGCCCTCCTGCGCGTTTCCAAGGAAAGTTACTCTCGCCGAGCCTACTTCGTAGAAAAGAAAGAATGCTCGCGTGAATTTTACTTTCTTCGTTGATTTAGGTGTTTAATTTTGGGAAAATTCCAGTGGCTGCTGAAATTATAGCTACGCTGATTTCTGAACCACTAACTCAAATGTGAAAAGTCAAAGTTAAATCCGTATTACTTTCTGCTTTATTGGTGGTACCTCGAGCCCGGGTTTGTATCCTTTTATTTTGAGAAAAATCTAGGTGGAAGCTTACACTTTAGTTTTGTCGATTCTGGACATTGTTATGATCCTGTTTTGTGATCATGACCCGGAAATAACTGCATTAGGCCAAGAGAAAAAATGCATTCGATACGAGAGTACAAGACTTTTTATTTCCAATAATTTATCTTTTGCACAAGATTTATTTATATTTTCAAATCTGACTATATTGGATGCATTTAAAATCGGAGATCCTTGAAAAATAGCACATAATTAATTTTATTTAGAAATAATTATGTAATTAAATTGATGTCTTATAAATTGTTAATAAAATCAAGATGGCTGAATTCCCAGCTGTTTCTCGTCATAACAAAAGATTAAACGATTTCATTGAAAGAGCGCAAAGAAAAAAGGATCGGAATTCTCACAAATATGATGACGAGTTTCCGATATAATAGTATATTATTCGTAAAATTAAAAATTAAACGGTCAGCTGAAAATCTAGGTAATTTTAATAGGTTGTTTTCTCGTAGCGCTCAATTCTGAGATTTAATCCCTTTATGTTGATAAAGATTTTGGTGCAACTTAAATTATGATCATGTAAATCATTGGACTGGAAAGTTAAAGCTAAAACTGTCAAATAGAACTAAACTTTCAGCCTTGTTTCACCCTCAAAGTCTGGCTCGAATCCTTTAATTTTGAGAAAAATCTAGGGGGTGGCTTAATTTGTAATTATGGTAACCGTCGAAATGACAAATTAAAACTTAAATAACATAATGGTTAACTTTCTGCCTAGTTCATGGTACCCTCAAGTCCCGGGCTCGATTCCCGGTTAAGGTATCATATTCTCGTTCGTTTCATATTATTCTCAAGAAATGTCCGTATGAAAATTCTCGTTCAGTTTTGGTGAATGAGGTGGTCTGAACTCTATAGATTCAAAATAATGTAGTCGAGGAAGACTAAGAGTAGATTGAAACTTCTGCCGGAATCTTTTCAACTGAAGATCGTCTTGTCGACCTTTGAATCCACTCCCATAACCTTCTGCTCCCTTTCCTCTGTGACCCTTCGCTTGACTCCCACGCCTCCTCAAACTTTTTCCGTCTCTCTTCTATTATAACGTTGATTTTTATTGTTGAAAACGCCTGATGACGTAAATTGCCTCCGAAATTGACAGCAGGTACCAGCTCGTTTTTTTCTCAATCCGGAGAGAAATGGCTTAAATGTTAGGTGAGATTTTTTATCCTCATCTTTGTATATAGCCTCAATTTAGTATGTATGTCGTGATTGTAAATTAACTCACCACCATTACCTATCGGGTAAAATATACATTAAAAAGTGCCAATGTGGCAACCTCCCTATAGTGACCATCTGCTTCAGGTGACCAGTTTTTATCGCGGCCCTCAAAATTAATATGAATTGCGTGTGATTTTTTGCGTATATTGACCATCTCTCTATTGTGACCAGTGACCATCTATGTGGAGGACTATCAGTTAAATATACCTTTAAAGTGAACAGTTTAAAACAATACCTAACCAATAATAATATATTCTATATTTTCTAAAATAATTAATTTCCACAGTTAGTGTATCACAGCAAATGTACAAGGATAAAGGGTGAGGGTTTTTCTCAGTATTTTCTAATAATTGTAGACTCGATATGTTAGAAGGTGCAAAAATCAAAGCAAATAACGCTAGACGAATTTTTAAAAACATAAAAAAATGAAATATTCTTCTTTTTGAACACTGATCTATCAGGTTTTCTTTTTTATTTTTACGTCAGTATTGAATTACTTTCTCAATTATAGTCTAAACTTTTTTTCAAATAAATTTATTTTAGATTTTTTATAGCTCCTTTAAATATGAAAACCTCTCTTGGTATGTAATAACCTAATCTTGCTGTAGTGACCACCCTCGGGATCGTCCAAAAGTGGTTAAAAAGTGGTTTGACATGTTTTAGTGAATTTGTTACTTTTACTTTGCGTTATAATCGCATTAAGTCTGCTAAGCCTTTCTTAGTGAAAATAGAAGGCTAATTAAGTCTACCTTGTATTCCTTGAATCAGCGAAAGGTTCTCCATCAAAATTCTTCCCGAAGATTACGTAAAATTGCGTAATAAATATGGCTAGCTCTTAATTTTGGAAAATAAGGACCATCTCGTTATTCTACGTTATCAGTCATGGGAAAATGCATTCCTACATGTCAGATCGTCAAGTTTTCTTGTACCCTTTCCGAAAACCTCATCACAACATTTGGACGAAAGTATTGAAAATTTTCACTTCGTATTATATTTTTCAAATCAGACAAACATACAAGTTACAAAATTACGATAGGATCTAAACAAGTATCTCAAGCGATCTTAGTTCTTAGCGGCGAAAGTTAAATTACTTTATCGTGACTCCTTGAACTTAAGAAGTTCGGCGGCTTATGAATTCTAAAAACCTTTCTGTACATCTGCTATCACGTGAGGCAGTGCTTTGTTACGGTGTATTTTAACCGCATTCGTCTGGACGAGGTCGTGAATATAAGCTCGCTAAAGAGGAGCCGTAGAAAAGCCAAGAATACATTTAATTGGTGGACTCTGTTTTACGGGGATCTTAATTCGATTTCCAACTTTAAATTGAGTTTTACTGACTGCGTAGAATTCTTGCTCAAACTGGCGGAGGCGGTTTACTTCACCTTTTCTCAAGTTTAAAGGTATTTTTAGCTGCGCTGAAGCAGAAGTCCTTTACTCGCTTACATCGCCGCTCTCCATTGCCGGAGTAATAAACGATTCTGGCGATATGATGTGATTACCTTTTGATAGCCATAAACCCATGGCTTTATTCGAAAGATCGGACAATCAAAGCAAGGGAAAATAATCACATCTCTTAATAAACTTTTATTCACCAAAGTACGTTGAACTTCATCTCCTACTATTTCTTTAATCTAGGATGTAGAATGTGGATATAGATCGAGGTGAAATGAAACTAAACACAGCAGGTTCTTCAAGTTGCAGCGAAATAATATCATAAATCATTGGAAAAATTTTCAGACAAGGAATCTCAACTCTTGAAATTAAGCAAGTAATTTTTAAATAAAAGTCAGCAAACTTTACAGGAGTGATTTTTTTACTAGTGACCGAGATTAAAGATAAATTTGCTGGTAAAGGCGTGCAACTAGAAAAATTTTCATGGAGAAATGGACTTGAAAATGTTTTGTCAGGACCAGGATTCGAACCCGGAATCTACCGCTTCGGCAGGATGAACTAACTCGTCTAGCCTGAACATTCTGCCATGCTGTTTAAGTGCTCTGGCTGGATAGCTGAATTGGTTTAAGCATTCTCCTGGGAAGTGAAAGATTACGGGTGCGGGTACCGGTCCTGAAAGGCTTTTTTCATGTCCGTTTTTCTGTAGTGTGCAAGACTTTGTCAAAGGAATCAAACTGTCGAAAAAAATTGTACGTTTCGTTATTAATGATAAATAAATATGATTGATGATAAATGATTATGCCTTCCAGGGCTTTATTTACCTTAGTGAAAATCGAAAAGCTCTCTGATACGTATTCATGAATTTCATTCCGTATAATCCTTTCTCATTCACATTCTACATGTTTTTCCAAACTCACTTTTTGATGTTAGCCGTGGAATTTAGGACTACAGTGATCTCTATTTCGTATTTTTTGGAAACATTTTCTCTTCGTATACTTGTCAAAGTGTGCGGAAGTGCTCAAGTCACTTGTAAAGCGCCCTTTGTATTCAGCCTCACCCTTCATATTCTCTTCCTACTCGAGAAGCACAGTCCGCATCAGTCCTTCCTCTCCAAAAGATTAATGAAAGCATATTTAACCTTAAAGGAGCGTTGGTTAAAATTCTTGCTAATTTAGTTATGAGAGCTCTCAGGGAAAACCAATATATTTTTCGATTCTCGAAACGAGAAGCTCTTGAGGAAATATTAAGTGGTGTAGCTGTTTAATTATTTTATTTCTTACGTAAATCTGGAGTTCTGAAAATGGTCCAGTGAAAATTAATATTCGTAATCGTATTTCGCATTCACCTGATGCTTCCGCTGAAACGAAACCGAATAAATCGCTAAGGAAATTACAAAGTGCTTGTTTCATAGTATTCGTAGTAATTCTGTCATCAACTATGCCAGTTACAAAGATATTTTGTGATAAATTCCGAGCGGTTTTGCTGATGATAAGGCATAGTTTGCTTTTCTCCAGATTTGGAATCGATGAGAGATATTTTGTATGAACTAACTTTTGAATGAAAGTCAATCCGCCAATGAGCGTAAAATAAGAGAAATGGATGCGAAGATAAATCGTTTTAGGGACACAAGGAAAAGGGTTTTGGGGACTTGGTACGATCAGGAGTGCACCTAGGGAAATTCCCAAGGAGAAACGGACATGAAAAAAGTCTGACGGAACCGAGACTCGAACCCGGGTCTCCCAATTGCCAGTTGCTTGCTCTATCCATCCCACCTTGCCGAATAGGGCGTATAGCTACTCATTCTTTCTGGGAACAATACGCGACAACAATAAGCTAAAGAGATAAACGCTTGTTGTGTACGACTCCTGATACCCGCCAAAAGGCGGCGTGCAGGGTATTTATGTAAATATGGATAGTAGCCGTAATGTCTTTGGTTGAACTGTCATTTGACCAACCGTCTTTTGGGTGAAATGCCTTTGGGTGTAATGTCTGTTGGGTAAAATATTCGACCACTGGCCATGTCTGCATGTAATCGTCGCTCGTCTTCATCACCTCGCATTGGTCATTTGCACTTTCCAAAGACACTTATCCTCCCACAGGGTAGGTGAAAGGACGTCGGAAACACCCAATAGTAGTTCTCATCCAGCGCTTCCTTTATTGCAGACTTTTCACCGCGGCTTTTTATATACACTCGGAGAGGACGTTTCGCTTAGCACTTTTTCGACCCCTTCGAGGACTTGGGATGAGAAGTAGGTGATCAAGTCGTATTGCGGGTGAAAATCGTCTCGTGCTATGGGCCCGCACACGGCAACATTCTCACTTTTAACTGCCGTCTGAGATGTGCCCCTAATGGAAGGGAGACTTCAAACTGCTCTTTGCGTGCCTCGCTCACAATGCTGCGCCAGCTGTCAAAGAAGCTAAAAGTCCTTTGAATGTCCTGACGCTTCAGTCCAAGGGATGGGGAAAATTTTGGGTAATTAACACCAGCGTTATTGCCTTGCTATGATGGAAGCACGGTTGTAATCGCTGAAACTGTTAATTACTGTCAGATAATCCTGTGAAATTTCTCATGTTTCTGCGCCAACAACGATTGGCGTTTGTGAACTTCAATTTTTGAAGGAAAATTACTGTTTATCCTTCAAGCTGTTTACGCCAAAAGTTCCGCAACTGTTACGATGTAAACTTACGCTCTCTTCCAGTAACTACTTTTTATTGATGAAATACCGATCGATTGAAATATTGTGATCCGAGATTGATGTTGATAGAGTTTTTTAAGTTTGAAATCTTAAAGAATGGAGCTGTTCCTTCGTTTGGCTTCACATTCGCAAGTGATAGAGATTTTATATTCACGATAGTCTTTCTCTCGAGGCAGGATATTTCATAATTCCTCTTTTCATTATCTCAAAGTGTATTCTGTTGCATGTAGAGTCACATAACTATATCTAGGTTCACGTGCCCAAATTGTCCTACTTAACGCCCATTTATTAATAGCCTCACATTTTAAAGCATTCAACCACATTTTTGTTTGTCTTCCCTCCCGTTCTTCCTTCCCGCCTCCCGAGGAATCTCATTTTATTAACTACCATAAATGTCTTCTTTCAGTACTCATTCTGCCCTGCTTTATGTTTTTAGTTGAAATTCTACAAGGAGAGGGATAGGATGTTTTTTCGCGAGAAGCTGTGCGGTTAGGAATATTAGGAGGAATGAACATGAAAAAGTCTGACTGTACCCGGACTCGAACCCGGGTCTTCCGCTTTCCGGATGACTGCTCTAGTCATTGAGCTGTCTTGCTTGTACAATTATCCATGCCGTCAGGGATTACCCGGATTGCGGAAGACCTGTGTTTGAGTTCCAGTCCTGTAGGAATTTTTTCATGTCTGTTTCTTTTTAGGAGTTGAAATCCTTCTTCTCCCGCCATCTCCCTCTCCTTCTCGTTTATTCATCAGTCAACTCAAACTATTTTTTCCTTTGTATATAAGTCACAGACACATTCTATTGATAACTTTTTAATGCCTCTTTCATTCGATCTAAAAAAACAATGTTAGACAAATTTTGCGAATGATCGACAGTATGAAGTATCGGAATTATTCTCCAAATTATAATGGAATGAACGATTATTGGAAATGTACACGAAGATTTAATTTTAAAGTTGTTAAAACAAACTGAGTACAATAATCAATATGAACGATAAAGGTTATAACGTTGAGATAATTCAAGTGAATTTAGGGTATGTAGTGTAAAATAATTACCATACATTAATCTACATCTACATATGTACCCTGCAAACCGCCTTACGGCGAGTAGAAGGGGTGCATGCACTATGAATTTAGTCTTTAATCGATTGCTTTCGCATATCGTTCGCGGAAAAAATGGTTTCTTTAAACGACTACCTCTGGCATGTATTGCTCTGATTTTTATCGCAGTATCACAACGGCCTCTGAAACAGGGAGGATGCACAATAACGGCTACATCTTCTAAGAACGTACTTTGATGATTGCACTTAATATCTAGAAGATAGAAGAATTAAACAAAGGCCTAATTTACTTAATAAATTCAGAGAAAATTTTATACGAAAATGAGTAAAATAAGAAGTTTTTAAAATCTTCATATTTTGGTGCGATCGGTCATTCCCTTAACCCGCTTGCGGCACAGTTACACAATGCCCGCTCGTTGGAAGCCTAGGCCCGTTTTTTCGCAATTCTTCCGTTGAGAAAAGTAGATAAATGGTTGTTTGAGGGAAGCAACGTGACATGAAACTCCCGGACTACGTAGGAAAATCGTATTTTTTCCTTTCGGGTCCCTCACCTCCATCCATATGCAGTCCAAAGTTTTGTGGGCGAGGGAAAAATATTGAAAGATGTATCAGATCTTTGCCAAGGGATATCTCGCCGTCCGTGTAGGAGAGGTAAAAACGAAAATACTCTGGAATTGAAAAAGTGCGCTCTCTGGTTTTGGGACGGTTCGACGACCTGCGATTCGATCAGATAGAAAGGAAGAGAAGCAAAGAAATACTAGTCCCGCTGTCTCAGTAAACGCATTGGAGTAGCAAGGTTTAGAGAGCACTTCTCCGACAATTCTCCCCATTGGGTCGGGCTTTTCTTTTATCGGTCCTGCGTGTTCGTTCCGAAATATTGGGCGTTCCGTATTTTCAGTCGTAGGAGAATCTAGGTATGTAATGAATTACGAGCTTTTGTATACGCTCATGCTTTCCATCGATTTTCTTTCCTTTTTCTGTTAAAGATTTCCGAAAGGTGAGTAATAGTTTTGATTCTGAAATAATTCCCTTAAAATTTAAATCTATTCTCTTGAATTTCTTAACATCCTATGTGTTAAGGAAAGCTACGAAAGTCGATTGCATACAGAAGCGAACCAAAATGAAGGAACAAAATCAAAAATCAAACTGTGAAAATTCTACGCGCTGTGACGTCGATAAGTCATACTTTATTAAAGGTTATGTTAAAAAAACTAGACTAAGTTTGTAACATAATCTTTCATGAATTATGGAGATGTTCCACCAAATATCGCCTGATACGTTTTGTTACAGTCATATTTGTCAATAGGAAAAGTAGGATTCTTAGAAATTTTTAATTTTTCGTTTGCTATGATATTCCACGAAGTAAAGGCGTCCACATATGTACGATTGTATCGTGTAAATAAATATATATTGTCGTTGAGACTAAGGAATGAAAGAGAGCGGAGGTATCAAGTTATTGTCCATAGTTAAACGGAGAAAGGTTGTTGCATTTGAAGTAGGAGCGATATTATCTTTTGAAAAGATGAGGTGAAACACAGGAGGCAATACGGAAATATATATTCTGGACACGTATCCAAGTTGAATTCCCCTTGGTAATTTAGCGATGGGCATATTTTTCCCATTGGCATTTTCTCATCTGTTACTTATGCGGTCAGCTGTTGATGATGATGTTTAACAAAGAATTACAGATTCTCGAATGAGTTGGGTCCTCATCGCAATCAAATCCGCAGCTTTTCCATCTTCGAGGAGGGCGGGCTTCCAATTAGGCTGGGACATGCATCTAAGCTGGCTTGATATAAGAGCAAATTTGGAAGTGGAGCAGGAGTCAGGAGAAGAGAGGGTTTTATTGAAGTGATGAGTATAGAGAGGAGAGGGATTGCTGCAAGGGAAAGATAAAGGGGGAGCAAAAGAGAAATTAATGAAAAAATGACATAAAGGGCAGATTAAGTTATCAAGAAAAAAAAAGAAAGTGTGTTCAGTTGGGAATATTGGGGCACATGAATCTACCGTAAGGCAAAATTCGATCATGTATCAAATCTATCCTTATACTTCCTTTTTATAGAAATGTGGGATGTTACAATAATAGTGCAAGATTTTAATTGCGCGCCAGTTGGGCTGTTGTGATTCGATAGGTCATAGGATTGTGACAGGTCAATAGGAGATAGGTAGGAGTTAGTAAACATGGAACGCTACACGATACAAAAATGAGTCCTTATCGTTAAACATTACTATCGAAATGGTGAAAGTTTAAAATTAAAATTTAAGTCTTGCGCTTTTATTGTAGCACTCTGTACATAATACGCGATATTTTACGAGTACTTGTTTCAGTGTATGGATAGGTCAATGGATAGAGCAACCAACCGGCAATTGGGAGACCCTGGTTTGAGTCCCGGTCCTGTCAGACTTTTTTCATGTCAATTTATCCTTGGTAATTATTTTTTTATTTTTTTTGTAAATTTTTATTGGCTTGGATGGGCATATTTGAAACAAGCTTCGCGATAAAGCGTCGGGATATTCTTTGAATACGATAAAAAAGGAAGGCAAACTGGCGGAGGCCCAGGTTCGATTCCCGGTACCGGATTTATTTTTGAATCTCAGGTTTCTTAATCAATCTATTTTTCCGGTGGAACTCGCTGCAGGAGAGAAGATCTGATTACCGACGAATTATTTTCGAAAAATTAATCGGTCCGGAATTTTTAAGCGAAGTAAAAGATATTGTCATTCCGGTAAACAACGAGCGCGATCTTCGAGAGACGACGACCAAGCGTTACAATGAAATAATCGCTGAAACATATAGTTACTTTTGGTCGTTCTTTCCGAATAGCATCAGAGAACCTAATAGGGTAGATTAGGTAAGGTGTTAATGCACCCCTTTCCATATCGTACGACACTGGCTGCTTGCGGGGTACAAATCTAAATCATGACTGCTTGCTGTGTAGGATTATACGTAGAAAGAAAAGTAAGAGGGAAATGAAGGAAAGGGAGACGAAAATTTAATATGATAACAGATTTGTGGGAAAAAAAAACTTTCCAGGTAATGAAAAAGCAGGCACAAAATAGACAAGTTTGGAAATGTTCAACTGAAACTTATTTCAGGACTGATCCATGCTGATGAAGATGATTCTTTGAGCTTTTTCTAGTCCACTAACTTTAGTTGGTAGCCCCTTGATAGTTTTATTACCAGCTACGCTCTTTTCTCTCACCAAAGTTATGAGTTGGCTGGAAATGGGATTGGATATTCATCGCTTTCCGCCATTATTCAATAACTCTCATCCCACGGCGTATCTCAGGGAGTCTGCTTCGTATCGCGGAATTCCCCGCAATCGTGCATGGTAACTCTTTTTACCATTTCAAATGTACCCGAGCCGGAGTGTCTTCGTGAGGGAAATACGGGTTTTTGCTCTCCGAAGAACACGCTGCGGTATCATTTGTCTCGATCCCGGAATGGGTTCGTTTTTGCAGCGGCCATCGGAGAGTGCCGAGCACTGGAGAGCATCGGACGTCATTTACTCGTCCGTTCACTGCGGGAATGAAGAAGTTTTTGTGTAGCAGAGGAAGTTTTGTTCTCCAATTTCGAGATTCGATCTCGCGGCAACGAATCCCGCAGATTCCGAGTTTTTCTCCCGGGGAGATGATGGGGGATTCGGCGGACGGAAACCGATGCGATATCGCAGCGGATGCATTGTTGAATCAACCGAGTGGGAAGATTAAACTGTTGATTCAAAATCTTTCGGATGACAGGCAGTTATTTCCGATATTAAAGGGCATCGGATATTAAGTACTCGATATCATCCCATTCATTTTCGGTGGCGAAGTCCGTGGGACTGGGACAAGAATGATGTAGTTGTTTCGGCTAAATTATTGAATATTGGAGATTTTTAAGCTTTAGTATTTCGCACAGCTTTCGATTCCGAAAATTGAAAATTAAGGATGCGATTATTGAAAGTGGAGTGAAGAGAAAAATTTATATGGAATTACACGAATCCGTCATCAATTCATTAAGAATGAACATTTTAAAACTACTCAATATATGGTGTCAAATTAGCCTTACAAATGGACATTCCTCTAACCTTTCGTCTTTGTGAGGTTTAAGAAATGACATTAATAATAATAATCTTCTTCATTGGGACTAAAAAGGGTCAAATCAGGGTTAAATGGAAGATGAGACATCTTCCATTTAACTCTTGATTGATTACGGGAAAATGCCTTCTTAAATTCCGCAAGAATAGTATAAAAAAGAAACTGGGAATTAAAAGAAAAAATTAAGAAAATAAAAAGTTTACAACGTTACGCACGTTAGCATAATACAAAGTAAAGACAATTCTAAAAAGAGAATCTTAGAAGACACTAATAAAAATATATGATACAAAAAAGTAACTTCAGCTTTACGATAAAAATAGAAATCAACTTTCATATGGTACATGGTAATTTAATGTAAAAATTCAAATAATTGAAGGAGGATTAGAGTTAAAAGAAAGAAAAAATCCACAATATTACATCATATAATGAAATAATATTTATCTTAAAATAAAATAGACTCTATAACAAGAATGAAACTACTTTGCTGTTATA